>BJBW01006730.1:146941-297874 GCA_004320125.1 Scolopax mira
TTCTTGGTGAAGCTTCACAAATCGTTTAAGGACTAGCTGCTCAGAAAACCAGAAACTGATAATGACAGTGTGACCTGGTCATTAGATGTTTGGAAGTTTGAACGTCAAGTCCTGTTTCAAGAAGACTGATTAATTGTAAATCAATGGATTCTGATAAAAAAAAAAATTTGAATCTTCTCCAACTGTAAAGGCAGATGATATCATAGAATAGTTTGGGTTGGAAGGGACTTTAAAGACCATCTAGTCCCAACCCTCTTGTTATAGACAGGGATGCCTTCCACTAACCAGGCTGCTCAAAGCACAGTCCAACCTGGTCTTGAACATTTCCAGGGGTGGGAACCACTCTAGAAAACTGCTATTGAAGCCTGTGGAACAGTTCCATGGAAGCCACTGCCCTGCAGACACGTCCCTCGGGTACCACAGGAGCAGAGGAGCAAATCTATGCCTCTCCTCCTTCCCTCTGGAGTGTCTGTTGAGACTTTTGTCTGCCATTTGCTTGGAATTTAGAGCACACCTATAAGGCTAAGCACAATAAAGGAACAACTAATCTCTGGGGCTGGGTAAAAAGGTTAAATACACAGGGCACACTCAATATCCCTGTACTGGAAAGCAATAAATACATATTTGAAGATCTTAGTGTTAGATTGTTAGAACCCAAAGTGGCATTTCAATGTTTTATTTTCTTTGACAAAACAAACCCTACAGTTCTAGGTAGAGTAGCATCTAAATCCTTTCAGAACCCAAGTTTCTATGTATGTGAATGATTGACACTGAAAATGTTCAGTACCATTACTATCTGCTTGTTTGGCATTTAATTTAATGTAGGAAAAAAATAAAAAAAAACCAAAAAAACCTAACAACAAAAACAGAATAGTCGTTTGCAAACAGAAGCTGGAGCTTCTCATAGAAGTAGTCTTCAGAAGTTCCTTATTCCCTGCAATTCACTGCCAGAATCCTGAAAATGAATTCCACTGATGTGGAAAAAGTACTTAGAGTACATAGAAACAACTTTGCTTTTCTGAAATGGTATATATATGAACTAATTTTCCACCTTTCAGACATAGTGGGCACAAATCCCAGCTATTTTACAGTAGTTAGGTGGCCACGAGTCCTTTTCTCTGCATTTTATTGGTTCTTGTGGCATTGGTAGTTCATGTAATTTTTCCCTCTTACAATTACTTTTGACAAGTTCCTTCCCTTTGAATACCTTCAGTTTCTGCAGAATATTAAATCTTTTGAATCCATATCCAGATAACAAGCAGAGTATAAGATAAAAATGTATTAAAATATCAAATAAATTTTATTAGGAAATTATTCTTCACTGAAAGGGTTTTTATGCATTGGAACAGGCTGCCCAGGTAGGTGTGGCACTGAGGGACATGGTTTAGTGGTGGTTTTGGCAGAGTTTGGTTAATGTTTGGACTTGATGATTTTAAATCTTTCCAACCTCAATAATTCTATGATTCTGTGATTCTTTCAGAAAGTCAATGTAATATCATTTTTAGCAGATTTTTCCAGCACTTATGGTTAATAACATCTTGAAACTTATTTCTTTAATCACTAAAATATAGAATAGTATGTTTCATCCTTTTTTTTTATGAAGAAAAAACCATGTAAGAAAAAAATAGGCAATCTAAACAGAAAAGCATAGTGTGATGCATGCTGTTGCTGCCCTGCTGCATCCAGTCACAAAATGGCAACTAACACTGAAATAAGGAATTAAATTTCCATTTAAAAGCATCATGCAAAAATCAATGAAAGCAGCACCCTGCAACAATCAGCATTTTAAAACTGACTCATTATTGTGAGTACATACCTATTCCTGACTATCTTTTCATTAAAAGTACATGCTTTTGAGGCAGAAAAAAAGTATTACCAAGTTTATGATTATTATTTCATTATTAATTAGAGAGACTAAACAACAATTGCAGTAAGATGAAGACATGTTTGAAAAGTAAATGTGCTTTTTTGTTTTGGAAATAAATACAGTTCTGTTCCATTGTTTCTACTTAAAAAGAGAATAGTTAGACTAATTTTGTCTCATCTATGCTTGCCAGCACAATCTACTGGGTTTAGAGACTTAATAGCCTTCTTCATATTTCATTAACCTGCATATCCTGTAATTTGTACCCCCTAAAGAACACATTTCTCAATTACTATCTGTGGGGAGAGGGGAAAAAAAAAAAAGAAACATCATCCAAAAGGTAAATCCCCTCAAACACTTTCAGTGAGGCTGTATATCATGCAAATGACTGGTACACATTTTGTAATTAATTACCCTTGCTATTTTTATATTATTTGCCTTGATACCAATCAAACTACAATTGCAAGTCCATAAGAGTTTTACCATTTATTTCACTTAGTATCTCATAATCAACTTCAGTCATTTTCAGTGGGTCTCGAAGTCATTATTGTGAATTAGTGAGGTTCTCCTGTATTGAAACAGAAGAAATGAGCTTATGCCTCAGAGTATTTAGAGTTTACTGAACAACTCTTCTTTTTTGTACCTGGCATATTAAACAACGCTTCCCTCTTGGAATGGTCTCTATTTTATGCATTGAACCTATTAATGAAAAACATATAATTACATCTAGCCACCTGAATTATTGGATAAGAATTGAATTTTAATTAATTATAATAGGACCGGTCAATTCCCTTTCCTGGAAGTGGTGAGAAAATGAATCATCCTAAAACTAAGAAAATGTTCCATGATTACCTTTTAGCCTAACCTCAGTGTCTTGACTAAATTTCAGTTTGAATGTTACTTCTGCCTAAATACCCTCTGCAGTTTCATAGAAATTCAGTACTCTTATTTAATCTCTTTCTTAACTCTTTCTTAATGTATTTTACAACATTGTTTTGCGTGATTACATTTCTGCAAATTATTTTCAGAGCAGCCTTATTTTAACTGGAAAAGACAGAAAAGACTTATGAATTTTTGGTCACATTTTTCTTTCATTTTTCCAGAATATATTTTTAAATATTATACATGTTGCATATTATATGTATTTTCTATGGGGAGAATCTGGAATAACTCTAATGCTCCTTTTTGATTTGTCAGTCAGGTAGATTTATCTCTTTGTCATAAGCTCTGAAAAACTATAGAATGCCCTCCAACATTTTGATCTTTATGCAGGCAACAGCACTGTTTACAAATTTTATAAATACATTTGAAAGTTATGTATTAAATTCCACAGCATTTACTACTGAATTGTAGTAAATACTACTCAGGATTGCATATATACATTAATATATAAAAATATATTGGAATTATTATTATATTAATCATAAATAGACACCTATATCTATTTTTACAAAACTTTAAATACATGTAAATTGTACTGTAGAAGCCAAATTGTCTCAGCACATCCCAGTGTCCCTGCAGCTACTGGTCCTGTTGATCTAAGTATGTACAAGTGTTTGTTTTTTTTTTTTTTAAATATGGATGTGACTGTGTCCTGGATGCCATTGTCTAAGTGCAGAAATTAACTAATTAACTTTAATTAATGGCACTAATACATAAAATGAACAGGATATGAAAGAAAGTTGAAAGGGGAAAGTCACATAACATAGAAATGGAAAACAGCACTCACAGAACTCTTCATTTTGATTTGGTGTCTCTGTAGGGCATAAGCTTGGTCAACAGAAGACAGATTTGTAGTGCTTCAGAATCTTCATATTTGTGGGAGAGAATCATGATCTTGCTCCAGAAGCTTCCATTCACCACTTCCTTTAGAAAGAAAAATTTTTTTAAAAAATGCTGCCAATCGTGTTACTGGTAAAGAAGGGAAAAATATTAGGAGGAATAACATTTACTTTATGTAAAAGACAGAAGTGACAGAGATGACAAGAAACCAGCATAGGATTGGGAAAATAAGCACATAAAACATGGAAATATCACTATTTTTGTCATTATAAGTGATTTATAATAGGGGCTATAATAGCAATTTTTAATAGGCCTGTATGGGAAAGCATCTATCATCCTTGGACCAGGCTGCCCAGAGAAGTTGTGGATGCCCCATCCCTGGGGGTGTCCAAGGCCAGGCTGGATGGGGTGTTGAGCAACTTGGTCTAGTGAGAGGTTTCCATGTCCATGGCAGGGGGGCTGGAACTCAATGATATTTAAGTTCCCTTCCAACTCTAACCATTCTATGATTCTGTGATCTTTTAATTGAGGGTCTCGAGTCAGATAGCCAGCATCTTAGAACACTCAAAATATACCCAAACCCTAATGACAATCTAAACTGTACCTTAAAAATAACTTTTTCTTCTTCTTGATGCAATAAAACAGAATTACAAACTTTCAGTAGCACTGTATGTAACATTGAATTTTGTGTCCCTATGCAGAATATACTTTTAAAAAGGTAAATTATATTTTAGAAGATAGAATTTCTAACTACATAAGAATAAAGAGCTGTAAAAAGGAGTGGTTTGAGATCTGTGATTACCACCTAGCACCTATCTCTGCACAAATTAAATGAATAAGAAATACTTCTACTCTGTGTGCATAGTGGCAACTCCACACAGGATAAACGACCCGGTGTTGGGACTACACTGTGATTCAAGTTTAATTCAACAAATTGGTTGTTAGAACACCGAGTCAGGTCATATCTTTGCAAATGCTAAAATAAATACTAGAAATTGTCGATATCATGCATTACTGCAATAGGTTGTGCTACTAAGTGTAGCTCTCAAGGCATTCCTTGTAGAGTGTCACCTAAGGAAAAGTGAGCAAGTGCTCTTTTTTATTTTACGATGTAACAGGATGATGAGATGATCAAAACATTTAACACGATCAAAAGCAATCACTTACTTCCACAATATAAAAACACTGTCTTCTTCAGGACTACAGCAACATTTTTTCTGCTGCCTCAAGATTTTCTTCCCTTCTGTTTCTGAACCAATATAGAGAATATAGAATGCCAAGGGTTTAATCTATAAAACACCATGTTTGTTAATTGACTGATAAATGTGAGTGGAGTCAAATAATTTTCCAATGGCACATGAGACATTAGAGTTTGCTTAAAATTTAAGTGTGCACACGTTCACATTGTCTAGCAGTAGAGTTTGATAAAAGAACCTGAGAAAAAAATATGAAATGAGAACTAGGTAATTTAGTCCTTGGTATCATCTTCATAGTCCTTGAGTCCATGTATTTCAGTTTTGCATTTTGTAAAACTACAGAAACATCAAAAGTATGCAAGTATAAGATTAATATCTCTCGCTTTCACTACCTTTTTTTTCAATTGTGGGTTTTTTCCAATTTGACATTCAAAAATCAAGCTTTCTAACTTTATGATGCATTACGTTACTCAGATAATTCAAATAACTGTAATCCTAAAAGCAAAGGGAAATTTATAAGGACTTTATATTTTGCAAGTATATTTATTTATATTTTGTATTTCTATTAAGAATTATGGTGTTAGCCTTCATCATCTTCCTATTTTATCCCTACTTGGAAACACTGATATGAAAACTACAGATGGTCAATATTTTACCCTTCAAATATTACTGAAGATGATCAAAAGACAATGATATTTTGAGATATGAATAAAAAACCCAGGTATGTAGCAGGTATAAAAATGCTTTGAGCTGAACATGGATACAAACTGTTGCTCTGTTTTATTTTTTCTTCCCTCACCTCAACTTCCCCCTCATTTTGGAAAGTAGAGTATTTGGAAAAAGAGCATTCATTTATTTTACATAATTTTAATATCCCTGACACTCTCTCCTGAATTAGAAAGTGAATTCCTGTTATCAGTACCCTACCCAGATTTTATTTCTTAACATAATCAAGGATATGATCTAACTTCTTCCACATTTCTGCACAAGATGACTAGTTTGGTGTCACTAGTAGCCCTAATGAAAGTATTTTTCATGCCAGGAAAAAAAAATAATTCACAATTTGGTTTGTTTATGAAGCTGCAGCTAAAGGATAACAGCACACAAACAACATGTAGAGGTCAGAAAAGCCTTCTAAAATGCTTCAAATCATAGTGAGCTGCTATTTCAAATAGAGTATGGGGCTATATTTCCTTCCAGAAAGGGACTGCAGAGTAATTTCTAGAGCTTATAGACTCCATTTCCACTTACTCCCTAGCTGTCTAGTTATACTGCTAGTCTGGCACAATACAAAAAATAAGACCAAAACAAGAAAAAACCCCAAAAGGACAATACTGAGATAAAAGGAAATTCAAGGGCAGACTATTGTATTTTAATTCATAATTATTCAATGATGTGGGAATTAATTTTAGTATAAGCATTCTTTTTCTAATTTTAGTAAGAGAGCATTTACTAAATATGCTTAATAGGGACTAAAATACTTGTTCACAGATAAGTCCTTAACTACTTGCAACACATTTACTAATCAAGTTATTTTCAGTAATGGGGATGGGATCCAGAAGGAAAGAGACTTCCTCTTCTTGGCCCTGTTCTGCTCTGCCAGTTCTATTTCCATCTGTGCAATTTTATCATGTCCTTTAATAAGCAAAGTTCTGCTCAATCCTATCACCTCTTTGACATCTGATGTTGCAGGAGTGTGGCTCAATGAAGCAACAATGGAGTACAGAAGGCAAAGAGAAACCCACAGGTTTTTCTTCCACATATCCTTGATCACAGTGCACTCTTCACCTTACCAGGTTATACTCTTTTAAAAGCATCTCTTAATTTGTCTGTCTTATATATGCAAATCAATGAGCTTTCATATATCAGCCACACAGTATTTTTAACCTGTCACAAATTTCAGAAAGCAAAGGACTAAATACTGCAGTGATCTATGACACAGAAAAATGTAATAAATTAATTAGCCCAGCAGCTTTTTCCTTCAAGGTCTTTAAGTTGACCGTATACACGCACTAATCATTAAATTCTTTTTAGTTATTCAAATTTGTATGCACAAACACACAAACCAAACAAAAAAACCTCACTAAATAACCCCAAACAAATCCATCTTCCATAAATTTCAGGTAATCCAAGTCCATTTCCTGAAAAACCTGGAGAAAAAGACTTGTGACCTTGGCAACTTTGGTAGGTACTAGGATATACTTTGTTTTTATGAAGAACTAACTTCAATCTATACTAGACAAGTGCTTAATCTCTGCAAGGCAAGTGTTCAAAATACAATCAAGTATTTTTAAGTGGCTTTGTCTTGTACCTCTGCCCATCATAAAATTTGTCCGGTAACTAAAATGTTTCGCAGATAAATTCTCACACAGAACTGTACCTTTGGAAAGGGAAAAATATACAAGCAGGCAGAGTTACATTAAATGAAAAGTGGACCATCCGTAAGACCCTCCTCTGGACCTGTTCCATCAGGTCTGTGTCCTTCTTATATTGAGGGCTCCAGACCTGCACACAGTGCTCCAGGTGAGGTCTCACCAGAGCACAGCAAAGTGGCAGAATCACTTCTCTGGACCTGCTGGCAACACTTCTTTGATGCATCCCAGGATGCGATTGGCCTTCTGGGCTGCAAGTGCCCACTGCCTGCTCGTGTCCAGTTTCTCATCCATCAGCACCTCCAAGTCCCTTTCCTCAGGGCTGCTTTCTAATTCCTTGTTGCCCAGTCTGTATTGATACTGAGGATTGCACTTGCTCCTGTTGAATATCATGAGGTTTACTTGAGCCCACCTCTGCAGCCTGGACAGACTTTTCCCATCACTCAGGTGTATCGACAACACCACAGAGCTTGGTGTCCTCTGTAAACTTGCCGATGTTGCTTTCCTGTACTTTACTAGCTCAAAATCTATGCATCGACAAGTACCTATTGCATCTATTTCAGGTGTCTGTGTAGATGACTGCAACCTAGAGCATACAATGTCTGCAGCAATGGTGTACAGGTTGTGCATCACTAGGTTGTCCCTAAATAAGGGTTCTTCACTCAGTGTGCAAAAACCAATCAATGCATCGAGTCAAGATTGTGCAGAATCGAACTATCAGGTGCCAGGCATTTAAGAACAGCCAGTATACCCCACATTTCTGACAGTATTAAAATCTCCTAAGGCTCACTCCTCTCAGACATGCTCTTATCTAGACTCCAATATAGAGACTATACGTCTTGTCATCTTATACTTAGATCAGAGATAAGCAGTGTACTCCCTCCCTGGGCCGCCTTCTCCTTCAGTAAGCTCTTGATATGGTAATCCTTCAACAATTCAATTTCTTTGATCTAAGTTTCAGTTAATTGTTCCTACATCTAGTCCAGTACAAGGACACAATTAAGTTTAATTGTTTCTACATCTAGGCCAGGTGCAAAAGGTCCAATTAATTTTTAATTTTAAGAGTTCAGCTAAAGTTCAATCAAAGTCCTATTGCAATTTATTACAAAGCACTTATGTAACTTTTTAACCATATTCTTTTGACATCAAGTATTTATCACTAAATGGTTCCCATTTTCTCAGGCGCATGCAGGAATGAAGTGCTCAGAGTGTTGGAAGGACAGTTGAGTTTGACACAGGTTTCATTGATTCTGTGGATAATAATCCTTCCTTTGGCAATGCAAATAGTCTTGGCAGTGCCCAAAATGTCTCTGTGAGTGCTGAGGAGGTGCCAGCTGCTGACATGGTGGGAGATTGAATTCACCCTGGGGAAGGGGGGAGGATCATTTCTGGTTGTGGCTGTGAAACAATAAGGGGTAAAGGAGAAGGGCAAGAGCATCCCTCCTGTTACATGGGTTTTCCCTGAGATGACCCCTATGGATGCATTTTATTTTGATTTTTCTGAATTTAGTATTTGTTTGCTGGTATTTTTTTTTGACTGCTTGCTTCTTGCTGGGCTTTTTAAGGTCTATGAGATCATCCTGTCTATGTATCCCTATGTCTACATGTCTGCTTCTAACCTGCCCCCAAACTATCAAACCTGTGGGTCAAATTCTGCCAGCTTTCAGCTGAAGCCAAACTTTGGCTGAGGGAATGGCTAAACCATGGTCTTAATCTTTATTAGACCACTAGGCAATTTGCTCAGAAAAGAGACACCAATAGATTGGACCAAGGCTCAAACCTCTCAAAATACTACAAAATCCAATCACTAGATTGTAAAAAGCCAGGCTTCACTTTGTCATGCTTGGCTTTATTTAAAAATTCAAATGGCTGCACACCCTCCCCATCCATCTGAGCTGCCAGTGAAGAAGAGTTTGACGAGGTACAGCAGGCAGCACACAACAGTGCCTTCGTTACATCTCGTTAAATCTGTGCTTCAGCAGAAAACTTCAAAAGGCAGGCTGAAGATTTGCGGTATTGATGAACACTGATTTTTGCCTTTCGCTGAAGGTACAGAAGAAGCCATCAACACTTCTGTAAACTCAGAGAGTCCTTGCACAGTTATGTTTGCAGACACTGTGTCCCAAGATGATTAACGAACAGCAGTAATGGGTCTGTAGTTGAGCATAATGTTGCTGGAGTTAATATCCAGATCCTTCCCTGTTTGGGAAAGGCATTTTATAGGTGTTTGAAAATGGGCTGGTTAATCATCAAAACTGGAGTCATTCAAGTGAGAGGTACTTCAGAGATGAGCCAGTCAAAAAAAAAAAAGGCTGCTATGTTTCCTAGAGGTGACAGATTTGACAACATCTTGTTTCTTCTGGAAGACAGAGAAGCTTCATCTGCGTTGACATCAAAGAGTATGGTCAGGGTCTGGGATAATGTAGACTATATTTTATTGATATTTCAAAAGTGTTGATTTTTTTAACACATTTTGTTGAGACACTATCTATGGAGAATAAGAAACATGGCATGAGAAACAGTGGCCCACATCTTTAAATACTAACCATAGGTCTTGCACTAATAGTGTGAGTGAAGATGATCTTTATGTCTCATAAGTAGTTTGGATCTTCCACACCTGATTTGGCTTTTGGCCAGCGAGAGCATTGTGACAAAACCTTTTCCTTTCAACCTTTTGTTCTAAAGCTACAAGGAACAAATTTATGCCAAAGAGCATTGACTTGCTCTAGAGTTGATGTCAGCTGATGTTTGTGAAATGCTGAGAAGACACAGAATGCTTCAGAAATGCTGCTTGATGGGAATGGTGGTCAGAGCAGGTGGGGGATATACGTCCCTGCTGCCTGGGGAGGAGGACAGGGCTATTTGGGTTACATGTGAGACAGCAAGCAGTGATGAGGGTATGGTGAAGAGCTCAAGGGCAGCATGGTTAGACATTTGGGAGAGCAGAATTGCCATCAGCCCCCACTCTAGATCTGAATGCATTCATTACAGCCATGAAGCTAACACCTCTTTTGTGCTAAAGTTGCTTCATTGTAGTGCACATCCTCCCCTTCTCCTTCCCCAGTGTCTGCTGAGGTCACAACTTCTCCTCTGCTCCCCCAGCCTCCATGTTTTGGGGACAAACACGTGTTCCTCACCCGTACATCACCCAGCCTCTCCTCCGGGACTAGGTTACACAGCTTTGCTGTAACAGAGGGGGACTTGCACAGCAGACACCACTAGTTTTGGCACAGAAAGACACCTTAAATAGTGTCCACGTGTGCGTGCAGAGAAGCTTAGGTTTTGCCCACACAGTAAGGCCAGCTGAGGAAACTGCAGCCCTGCACTGTTGTGGCCTGGGGAGGGTCACCCTGTTTGCTCAGGTGCTACAGCACGTTAATGTGGCTCTCCTGCCACTGGGACCATCCCAGTATCTCCATAAGGGGATAGAGACATGGGATCAAGAGCTTCCCACAGTTGCTGGGTGACATTTTATTTTGTCTTCCAAATTCAGAATTAAGGGACAGCAATTAAGTGAGATACAGGAGATGCTGTATATCCAATATAATGCTTAATTATTAGTACTTTTTCTCTGCTGCAGGTTCTGGGCTGGTGGAGACTGGGACCTGCTGCCTCATTTCAGATGCCAAGTAAATGCCATTCAAAGTACTTCCAGCACCTTCTCTGGCACCCAAGGTACAAGTTTTCTCTGTTGGTGTAGGCATCTCAGCTTTAGTTTGCTGATAACAGTGGAATTTCTGTCCTGCACTTCATTGCCTGGCTTGTACTTGTCATGGTCTATACCACCTACAGACAGGGTTGGACAGTTGACATGTTAGTGAATCCTGCTCTAAGAGCAAAGATTCAAAGACAGCAGGTGAGATCTCCTATCCAGAAATAATTTACTGGATTAAATCTAGATGAAATCCTCCTTGGTCCTTCCTAAGAGCTGAGCAGACCTTACTGAAGCTTTTCTTTTTTCAGCTTAACTCTTAAGATGTTTTACATATTCTCTACCCAGGGAATATCTACTAATAAGGTCTGAGCACACTCCTGCAATTTCTTTTAAAGCTAACTAACACTAACCTATCCCTAAAGGGTTGCTTTTGCCTCAGGACTCCACCTTAATTACCATAACTTTACCCATACTCCTGGATTGTGTATTACTGGCCTGTCTTCCAGCTTGACTCCTTCTTTGCAGATGTGGCAGGATCTGGGGGAGTGGAGAACATCCCTGAGAGAGGGGGAGAAGAGAAAGAGCAATTGAGCAGACCGAGGCCAATAGGGAAGGCTAGAAAAAGTGAGGGGAGCAGGTTTAATGTCCTAACTTTCATATTGGTATTTATAAAGCAAAATATCTCCCCTCAGGTGTGCCAGTTGCAGGGGTATGTTTTGAAGCTGAAGAGATTTGTCTCTTCATGCTGAGACAGGAATTCTTACTGAAAAATTGACCTAGAACTGAAAGGGAGAAAAGTTTATAATAGTAAATAATCCAAAGCCGAAGAAAACTATTTTTTTTTTTAAATATCCATTTTTACTTGCCCTAATCTGATTTTCTCCAGCACTTTTATTTTCTATTTCTGCCATTAAATCCAAAACTCAGGTTTTTTCTGTACTTCAGCCCTTCAGGCTGTGCCATTCTGACTCCTCAGCACTCCAGGGGTGTTTGCAGGAATTAAGTGCATCTCACAAAAGGACACATTTCTAGAGTGAAGGTTTAATTTGATTTTGGACTGTGTGACTGTGAGTGGATAAAAAAGCAAACAAGAACTTCCTCGTGCCTCTATATCAGTTCTGCTAATTGGAGCTTTAAGAGTAAACGAGTTGATTCGGTCGTTTGTGGGTGGGAAATGAACTGAAGCAATCCTCCACCCACCAAATGTCCAGCCAAAAGTAACTTAGCTAGCTAGGACATAAGGAAAAGAGTGATGTCCTGCTGGTCTGTGCCAGCTGTAAGTTATTGTCCTCCCCAGGTAGGAAGGCAATGACGTGAAAGTTCAGACACAGCACCACAGACTCCACAGCACCACACTTTTGTCAGAAGAGCTTACATGTGACCACGAAGGGTGTTTCTGGGTTTAGACAGAAGGGTTGGTCATGGCTTTCTGGTGTAGCATATTGAGTGTATGGCTTGTTGAACATATACACAGCTGTAGTGAGCTACTTTGGCAACTCGAATATCCTACAGCCTCTCCCTTTCCCTTCTTCTGGGGGATCTTTCAGGCATTTTTCCACACTGGACTTATCTAGTGGTAGCCCCACAGTTTCTTTTCTTGGGCCACAGCTGACTGTGCTGGCAGCTCTGCGCTCCCATGTACAAGTAAAGGAACACCCCGAGGCAATCTTTTCCCAAAAATGTGGAGACAGTGTTGCCATCCCAACCGGATCCCTTATTATATCTGTCTGAAGTAGGTTAATAATTGATTATTTTTTTTAAATACAGATGGGTGAACTGGGTTGAGGTGGTCATACCCAGAGAGGGGATGTCCCACTGCACAGAATGCATGGCAACTTCAGAGCAGAGGTGTGACTCCCAAAGACTTCTAGTCGCATCAGTGTACTCCGTGCTCCAGCCCACCTCAGGAACCAGCTCAGCCAGCACTCCCTCAGAAATCCCCACCACCTTCTGGCACACCTGCACCCTTTGGGTGTGAGCGACACAGCCAGAAGCACTGCCCAAATTCCCTGGTATCTTTTAGTCCCATCAGCCAAACTGTACTTCTGTCCTGGGAATACCCCAGCGATGCACAGGCTCAGCTGATGAGCTAGGATTAAAAGGGCTTTATATAAGGCCTGTTTGATTAAGTGGCTATTATCAACTAAAAACTTGGTGCTTCCCTATAAGTACTCACAAGTGCGTGTCCTCATTTTATGCATTATGCTTTGGAAGAGGCAGCCTGGCCTTTTGGCCTCACCCAGGCCCTCTTTTCCAACATTAATAAGATGCTCTGTCTTGATGAAAGTTAGTGTAAGAAATGCAATGCCCTGATGGAGCTTTTTCTTTTGGGGTGCTTCTGGAAAATCACCACATCACCCTGTAGTTTACCGTGTAAATTAGCCCAGCCCCAGTGAACTTTCTGCTCTGGACCAGATCCTCCAGTGCCTCTCCCCAGAGCAGCTCTCTCCTTCCAGCAGATCAAAGCCTGTAGCACTCACAAAGCCTAAAACAATAGCACTCTCACCTTTTGTCTTTGTTTCTATTACTGTGCCAGTGCAGTTTGATTTGCTGTCTTTTGCAGCATCTGTCCTTAGGCTTCAGTGGTTTCCCATAATAGCCCAATATACTTTTCGTGATCCAGGTTCAATTTATACACACACCCCACTTTAATCCTTCTGTCCAGATCAGTTACTTCATACTTTTGTACATCAAATTGCATTCACCATCTGTTGGCCCACTTGCCCTACATAAGCCAAACCCTCTGAAGGTATAATTGCAACATTGTTCATTATTTGCTTGCTCCCTCTCCTCCCAATATACATAATGACAGCAAAATGGAAGAAATAATTTAAATCTAATTTAAATTCCCTTCAGGTTTTTACACTGTGCTGATCAAAATAGAAGCTAGGGTCTTCAAAAGAAGAATCCATCCATCTCAGAAGAGCCTTGATGCCCTCAGATAGCTGTCTGTGAAAATGAGTGAATTTTTGTAGGACTGGAGCGTGGTGCCCAGCATTAACTAAGCTGACGGTAAATGCCATCAGCACATAAGCCTGCTGTTAAATCATTGCAGAGAAGAATTCCAATCTGTTTATCCAGGATCTGATTTTATACCACCATTTCCATGGAATAAGCGTACCCAAGACATCTTTTTTCCTTCTTGTCCTATCTATTCTGATCCCTGTTTCAGCCAAAGCTCGTTGTTCTGGGACTGTGCACTATACATTGCACTCGGGCAGTTTTTCAAGCATCTACAGGGAAAGCTTGTAAGCACCAACCCTCTTCCCTAGGGATAACTACTCCTTGAGCTTTGATTTAATTTTTCCTGCAGTCAGGAGGCCACCCACAGATCTCACGTTCTGCCTGACCTGCTTCATTTCTGCCTCAGCATGAATAGCAAGAGGCTGGGGCGGGGAGAAGGGAATAAGTCTCTGGTACGACTCATAGGTTAGTCCAAGCCTGGGTTTGCATTTACCTTTAGGACTTAACAGTGGGGTGGAAACTGCTGCAGAGCCACTGGGAAGTACCTCCAGCAAACATCAGAGGCACATGCTCCAGAGCAATACATTTCACCGGTTTGCACCTCCTGGAGGAGCAACTTCGGTGGAGATAAATAAGACATGTAATTTCTTGTCAGGCCATTGCATTTCCCACCGCTCGTTTTAACAATTACACTCTGTGACTTTTTTTATTAAACAACTGAAAAGAGTAGATTCTTGTAACCCAGGAAGAAAAATTGCCTGGAGAGATGAAACATACCCAGATTTAATTTTCTCTCTTGCTCTTTTTGAGGTGTTCGCAATGAGTGTGTTTCAGTGCAGCAGCCAATAACAAGACCTGTGGTTTTGGCACTTCTTTGCCACCTTCACCTTTTCAGCAGCCAATCTCCTTACAGCCAAACCCAGGTGGAATAAAAGGGCCCATCCAAGCTGGGGCTTTGATTTTTGATGTTTTCTCCCCTTGAAGTCAGTGGACACGCTGCTGTATATTACAACAAGAATTATTAGAGTCCCATAATTATTTCATATGCAGCTTTCTCTAAATCTTATTTTTAAAGCAATTAATGCAAGAAGTGATTGCCCTTTAGTGAGCAGTGTCCCAAAGTGAATTGTAATCAATGCTTCTTCCAAGTGTTTCTTTGCACTGATATCTCTACCAATTAGAGGCTTCTTCTATAGAAAGGTTATGCAAACACAATTTTATTTCTTCTTATTATTCTATTTCTCTGTTTTTATGCTATTATTGTTTTTCAGACGAGGCCAAGTTTTAAGAGCATGTCTGGACTTACAACTTCAGTATTGGTGTTGCTCTTGTAAGAAAGAGGCTGCCTTTAAGACTGACCTGGGTAATATATATTCAAGGAGCACACATACTAAATGCTTCAGCACTTCTTTTTGCTTTCAAGACCAGAAGGTTGTACATTAAACACACTCCAGTATTCATGAGTACAACTTCAATGCTTTTTCAAACAGTGATGCTTCTGAACTCAAGATCAACCTGTTGTAAATAGATAATAAGATCAATCTGAAATCCTATTTGTTTGCTCAACCGAGGCACCTTTGAAAACAAAATAAAATGTAGAAGAAAAAAATCAAACTGTCTTTGAAGACCAAATAGAGAAGGATACAACTGAAAAATAAATACTGAGACAGATATCAACCTGCCCTCTAAAAAATTCTATGTTGAATGGCAATTCAATGAGGTAGGTGTAACATGGTATCATGGTAACAGAGATTGTTAAAATTACCAGTAATAGATTTGTCTCTTGTGGTGCTGAGCACTTGTCAAAAATGGGGAAGGCTGGGAAGGGAGAAAGGACATGAGGAATACAGGCTTTTGTTCCACACAACATGCATGTGAGTCATTAAAAATCCATCTAACTATACCTGGAATAGTTCTCTTCTGATGGATAGAAATACAATCCCCTTGAATCAGCTATAAATGTTTTGTTGGGGGTATTTTTTCCAGGCAGAGCAAGTCGAATATTCCCCAGTACAGCTATTTCTGCTGGAGTCGGTGCCTGGGCAGACCAGGTCCCTCACAGCAGGGGTAGGACAGCTGAGGACTGAGGAGGAGGAGAGTGATGTCCATTGATAAACTCAAAGAGAGGCTTGCTGGAGTAAGGGCTCAGCGTTGCCACTGCTACTGAGCTTCTGGGTGATTTTTTTAAGGCAACATCTAGGTTATGAGCATGATAATATGGCACTCCAGACTCTCTGCCATCTGAACGTGGCCGACGGTGAATGCTCATTTCTAACATTTCTCACCGGGGTGAGTATTCATTTCATTTCTCACACTACACTAGTCACTTGACTAAGCTGCGAGCCGATGTTTAAGTGTTAGTCACACTGGCTTGTGGGGACTTGTGGTCTGTAGTCTATCATACAGTGACCTTTACGACTGGCATAGTCTTAATCATGACAGAAAAGACTGATATAAAGGTACTCACATCATTATTTTTAGCGCTAGGCAATGGGATAGTTGAAGGAGTAGTAAGGTATGAGTAGAGTGGCATTTACTGTCTCCTGTGGACGAATTTAATGATTTGCTGTACTGTTTAATTTATTATTTTTTTTAAAGACAAGGACAAAAAGTTGGCTGGGTAGGCAGCTGAGCAGAGGTAAATGCTCCACTTTAGGTGAAGGAGTGCTCAGATTAGAGGCATCAAGGCTGAAATTCCTGACATTAACTGCTCGTATATATTTTCACAGCATCCTCATTCCCCTCCAAAAGCACTGAGCAGAGAGGCTGTACCTCAAAACCGGGGATGAGTCAGTGAAGTCTTGTAAAAGCTTTGTGTTTGTTAAGCTCGACACAGAGGATGCTCAAATACTCAAGCAGCATGCAGCCGTTAAAAGCAACCAGGAGAGTCCAGCCCACAGGCCATTGGCAATACAAGATGCTGACCTACAAGCTGGAAGGTCTCTGCTCCCATGAGGAGCCCTAATAGCACAAACTGTGTTTTTCACTGAGACTGATCTCCCCACCCAATGTCCTCCCAACCCCCCCAGAAGAAAGAAATGAAAGGGATCAATATTTCTTCATTCTAATTTTGCTAGATTTCCTTGCACTTTTTGACCTCTTTCTACCTTCCAAACTGCACCTCCTTTCTAGAAACATTATTACCTGTCCAAAACATTTTCCAGTTATTACATGAGTTGTATCAACATCCCCCATATCAGTAAGAAATGGTGATTTATGGTGAGATCGTCTCCACTCTGAAGGGTTAACCTCAACCTTATGAGCTACTCGAGCTCCCAGGCTGACCCTCAGTGAAAGTTAATAGCTTGTATCTGTTTAATATTCTTTTCCTGTACTTGTCAAATCGTTTCATCTGTGTTTAAATGGATCAGTGGTTTTCATCTTCAGTGTTTCCTCATTCCTTTTTTGATTTTACTAGTTCTTTGCTGTTTGTGGGTGTTTTCAAAATCATAGAAGAAAGTCCTTTTGTTCATTGCTTTTATTTTAATTTCATAAGATTCTTATAAAATTGGAGGTAAAGATTATGCACCACATTCATGCATCTGTGTTGTCTTGCTCCAACTAAAAAGTGGATCACACCTGTACATTTTGCGTTACATTACAGATGTGGCATTGTCATGATTTGCAGATGATCAAAACATGCTGGTTGGGCACTGATTTCCTAAACACATGTATCAGTGTTTTTTGTCATGCAAGGCATTAATTTAAAACTGATGCATCTGTTACAATCATTGGTGCTCGAGATGGAAAGGATCTATAGGGAGGCTTTCAGCTTTCCATTTAGTATTCAAGCGGAACTGAACTCTATCAGATGTATTATTATTGTCATTATTATTTAATATCCCCCTCTGCCTCCCCTGCAAGCTAGCCACTTAACAGAAAACATGAGTACAGACGTTGTCTCAAATTGCTCACCATTCAAGTGATGGACTAGATGTCCAAGTGACAATAAAGCAAATATTATGAAGAGAAAGGGATGGGATCCTCTTGGCATGGCTGTAATGGTGCCCAGGAGAGGGAGCGCAGCTTGTTGGTAGACAAAGAGGGATTTGGGGTTTGATTTTGCTCTCAGAGTGTAAATATAACAGTACAGCCATGAGTTTTTAAGAATGGCATATGGGATGAATTCAAAGAGTGTATTTGAGCACTGATACTTTATTAGCATAGACACCAATGTACAATGCAATATATTGCAGATGCTAAATAACAGAGAGATGATAGACTAACCAAACTGCTGCTGTAAATTCCCTCTTTTGCATGGGTTCAGATGCTCCGCAAACATTGGGCAGTATCTAAGCTTTACAGGCCCCCAGGCTTGTATTAGCCATCCTTCCAAGCTCAGGGACTTCTTTATTTTAGCAGGCAGTGCTCATGACATCTCCAGCTTGAAGTCTGTCCGTGTGTTGCTTCTGTAGGTCTCGTGTGCCTGACTTCCAAACACATGGGGCCTGTGTATCTTTAGGAATGTACTTTCTTCCTTGTGCTTTGCTGGTTACAGAACTGCAGAGATACTGAGTTTCTAAGTAAACCTTACGTACATTAACCTTGGGAAAAGGCAGGGGACATTCTTTGTGTTTTCAGGTGACTCCTGGAGCCCAGTGATGGTCACATTCATCACCCAGCTCAGCTTTCCTCAGAAAAGCATATTTTGAACTTGTTTAGATATTAATGAGTCATCTACAAACTATCAAATATTTCACATTCTATATGGAGCATCTGAGTTTCTTAGATGACACTCTGAGCTGGGGTGACTGCAAGCATCGTAAATAATCTCCTCAGTTTAATGAGTTACCATACCAGGAAGGCTCATCTACCAGGTAATGAGTCACAGCTTCACTTTCTTGTAGATCAGCTGAGACACTTGATTTACTGTGAGGGCTACCTCTATTAAAACTCATCAGAGGCCATCGAGGAAACCCAAACAGATCCAACCCACCACAATTTAATCTCCCCACAAATAAAATGTACTCATAAATCAGGGCAAGAATATAAATGTACCCCTCTAATGCTTTTATTAGGAAAAGTAAAACCACAAAAAGCACAGTAGGATGTGAAAACCCTGGTAATGTCAGCAATATCAGACTAATTCATAACACGCGAGGGCAGATACTTTCTGCCCTTACAGCTGGCTAATTAGTCAAGACAGAGAAAACAATTTGGCAAAAATGTTGATGTCTCAGTTTCCATTTTGAAACTTAAACTGGACATATTCTTACATTTCTTTTATGGAACTTCCCAGATAGACACAGAGGAAAAAAATAGACAAAAGGTTTTAAAATCATCATCATAGTTTTTACTTCCTGAAAGAAAAATTTTGATAGAAAATCAAGTAAACAAAATATATCCCTTTTAGTAAAAATTTATACAAAAAGCTGAGTTTCACAGAAATATGTATATGTGGAAATATGGGGAAAGCAGTTCACTTACTAAAAACAATAGTAAGGAAAATATGATAGAAATACTTTGATCAGATCTGGTAACAAGCCATTCTCAAGCAAAGGACAGCATTAGTTCATTGATGAGCTATTTGGCTTAGTCAAGAAGAGGCGTGTTGATACAGCTGAATGACTGCAGTGAAAATCACCCTCTTGAACGATTGTTCTCTTATCACGTTGTCCAGGTGGTAAATGAATATCCATGTACAGGAGAGTGGAGACTCAGACTTTGTACTCGGGAGAGCGGTACCTCTAGAACTTCAGCCCACACCGGATCATAAATTCAGCACTGCTGCAATTTATGTAAGTCAACAGAGTTGAATATTATCAAATTTATTTTTTTTTAAAGACCTTGTTTCTCACTCCCCTAGCAGATGTACATCTTCACTGTTCTGTTCCAGAACTGCATTTTTTCTTTGGTGCTAACAAAGAATCAAGTTCCTTCTCCTTGTCAAAAGATTAATGATATATGTCCACGTGGAGGAAGTTATGCACGTTTTGTATAAGTACACTGGTTGTCTTAAGATGTTGTACTCCATTTTGCTTCAATGTGATATGCACAGACTATTAATAATACTAAATGATTGCATTTAGGACAAAAATTCAAGGAAATCATTTATAACAAAATTTGCATTCAAAGCCATCTCTCAGTTTCCACATACTGGTCATAAATCACCAAAGAGATTTATGATTGATTTACAAGGGGATTTTTATATTGACGTAGATGTATAAAAATAACAGTTGTCTTTCGAACAACTGTCCTTCATCCTAATTATGTGGCAAAGCCATATCCTTGGTAATGGATAGTTAGGATGTTTTCAGAAAAGAGACTTTGAAGGTCAAAAAGGAAGCAAAGGTCAATACTGGATAACATTTACAGGACAATAGGAGAGCAAGAGTAGGCAATGGGACCTATTTCCCATCCTTGTGGGGACGATGTTGGTTGCGCTGGCTTTATAGCCTCAGAGCCCTCTGAGCTCAGGAGAATCTCTCTGACAATGATGTTTCAAGGTAATTTCTGTCATTGGGTTAGGTGCTGCCTGTAACTTTCTTGTGTAAGTAAGTGTATATGGCCTTCTCTCAGAAAATGGAGAATTCTAGTGGGGGAGTGAATCCCATCACTTGATGTCCCATGATATGTAAAAGAAGCAGGGACCACTTTCCTAATCTAGAGGAGAGGGAAATTTTAATGAATTGTGAGAGATTAGTTATCTTCTAATCTGTTTGAACTAGCCATGCTGTTTTCTGCCATGAAATAACGATTTGTATCCAGACCTTCACTGTTGCACCCTCAGCATTAGCAGAATGTCACTCTTGGCTTGTGGACAACTCTTCACACTTTGAAAATGTAGGAGGTGGAAACTGTAGCTCTTTCTCAGTGAAAAATAACTGCTGAGTGCTCACCTGTGGGTCACTACCTAAACAGCAAACATTCATGTGAGAGCTTTCAGGATATTTCCTGTAACCCAATTATTTTCTTTTTAAAATAGCAATGAAAAGTGGAGCAGGAATATAGCTTTGATAAGAACCTGTCAGGCTTTTCCTCTCCTTTTGCTCCATTTTCTCCACGCTCAATAAATGCTCTAGAATTAGTGTCAGATGAGGCTGTCTTTGAAAAGCATCAAGATAACAAGCTCATAAGAGTCCTTTAATAACACCTTCCTCTCCCACACCTGCCTTTTCTAGGGGGGATTCGTGGGAGAGTTGCTCTGTTACACCAACCAAAAACGTGGGCTCTGTTAACTTGGCAGTAAGTAAAAGAATTTTGGCATTTTTTTTCCTGATGGCCTTGCTTATTTCACGGTCAAGTAGAGTAACTCTTTGCTGCCTTATTAAGGCGCTATCAAATTACTTGTTTTTATTCTTTGACCTTTCATTACATTGCCCTGTTTTCATATTGGAGGTCAGTCCAAGAGCGAATAAATAATCTTTATCTTCCAGTGACTTATCCGAGTTCCAGTGAGGTAAACAACTCCCTTCTCCCCTGCATTCCTCCGTCCTGCATTTTTATCATTACTTCAGAGATATTAGACTCCTCCACACCCAGCGCTGTCAGGATCCTTCACAGAAGGAAGTTCCTGCTGCTAAGATCTTAAGGGTGAAAAAAATGCAGGAAGACTCAGGTGCTCTTTGGATACAGCTTATCTACAGATCCTGCAGCAAGGTTTTCAGCCAGTCTATTGGAGTGGCTTCAGTAAAGGTTCACACTTGATCTAAGTGTTTACACCAGATGATCATTGCTTTAGATGCCATTAGCACACTCAGACAATTATTTATTACAACAGAGTCTTGTTTATTTACAGTAGGCTATTATCAGTTTCACGTGTTTTCATGGACCCAGAGTAATTTAGGGATCCTGTTAATTCTAAAAGCTGAAGCAATAAAGCACAGTAAGAGTTAATCAGTGTTCTTCAGGATAAGTTAAAAAAATACATCTCCTTTCTTAGGGTTCCTACCTCCTTCCCTTAGCCTGTGTGCAAACCTTTTGAGGACCAAAGGCTGTCAAGATTGCTGAAAGTCAATTACTACAGGCTCTCAGCTTACAAGGCAGAAGAAAAACATTTAATTTTGGCAAAAAACGTTCACTCTAGACTCATATTGCTGCAGGTTTTCAAAGGCACAGTGTTGCTTATTAACAAGAACCCTAAGGATTACTATTCAGCTCGGGGATATGTCTCCAGTCAAAAAGATTGTGACTGACCTTGGGGTACCTGAAGGCGTTGGTATAGCTAAGGTGACAAAAGGGTGTTCTTTTACATCAAGCGAGCTCAACTGAAATTACATAAGTATATAAGGTAACACCCAACAATACTGTTACCTGCTGCTAAGAAGAAGCTATTGAACTGATATCATGCATCAGTTGAAGGGGTGAGAGGATTCGGTTGTGGCCAAAAAGGCAGCAATAGAAAGGCTGGTTTATGGGAACTGGTTTTGTTTTGAGAAGCTATTGCGCAACATCACAACACTGTCAATGCAGTCCCTCCCTTTTCTCTCTGGACCAGTCCTACTCTGTGTTTGCTAATTGTCTTGATTCTTCCATTGATATCATAGCACACTATTTTCATTGTCGTCTGCTCAGTATTTAGCTTCAAACTGTCCTATGAACAGCTTTGCCTTAGCTTGACAGAAGTAACATCCTCCACAGGGGCATATGGCAGGTCTTTCATCTACAACTACTGAGTGTTACAGAGGCTCTAGTATTACAAGATCACCACAAAATCACACAGGGCAGTAACTTCCATTGGGAAGATCCAGCTAATCCAGCAAAGCCCTAAACCAGGTTTTTACCAGCTCGGAGATGTTAATAAAATTTATTCTGCAATGAGATACACAAGTAATTTCAATAAACTCAGGAAATAGTATCATGAGACAGATACATATTGCACATAGCGTCCAGAGGGAAAAAATATGACTGTGTTGAAGAAAGCCAGTACAAATGGCAGATTGAAAGCATTCACACAAAAGTGCAAGATCCAGAGAGAATACAGTCATGGACAGTAAATAAAAGGCTTCAGGGGAAGTCAGTCTGCGCGCACACGGCTAGATTGCAAGATACCATTGAGTACCTCTGTAAACAATTTCTTTATTAAGGAGACAGTTTGCTTTACAAGTATCAGGGCTGTCACATTATTATCTAGCAAGAAGCATCAGGACACAACTGTTCGGCATCTGGCTGGAACTCACCTGCTTACGACACAAGTGCTCACAGCCCCCTTGGTCCAAAGCCCTTTACAAACTTTCATACAAAAGCTCTGCTGCATTTTGCTATTAAAGGAAGTTACTTGGATGGTGGAAGCACATAGAAGGAAATAAATTGTTTCCAGCTAACACAATAAACCAAAGTAAGGCCTCAAAATTAAATCACAGGAATGAACTTTGGGCTGACCCATAAGACCAATGCTCAGAGTTGGGCAGAAGTGCCCGTGTGTCACCAGCAACTGTGGCTGTATGAGAGCTTGCTGTGACTTCCTACACAAAAGACATCCTACACATCACTCCTTCTGCTACCCCACCACCTGGAAGATAAATTCTTACTGACTCCAGGGAACATTCCCTTCTGCTGCATCATCAGCCACGGATGAGCCTGGCCAAGAATATTTTCCAGAGTGTGACAGTGGCAGGAAAGCAGAACATTTGTAAGAAGGTTCTCTTACCACGGGTATCTTATTTGTTTCATAAATCCACATCAATTTGTAAAATACAAACAGATGACATTTCCTTTTTTACTTTTTGATTGACCAAATAGAATTATCTTCTAGAATTAGAGCTTCAATGTCTCATCCTTACAACAAAGAAATTAAATATTTTTATTGTATATTGACTTATAGTTTGGACAATCATTGCTTTATGAAATACTGATTAACAGTCAGGAATGTGGTAGTCTATTGTCTAGTAATTTGCTTTTTATTTTCTTATTCTACAAATTAACTTTCCTACTAAATGAGGCGTTAGGCTGATGTCAATATTTGCAGGTACTCCACAATTATACTGTGTTTGCTAAATCACATTGCTTTAATTCAAAAGTCATTCTGATTTCCATTTAGACTATGATCCTGCTGGGTGCTTAGTTCTCCTGTAAAAGTGTCACATGCCCTCAGGTCTCATGGAGTCAATGGCAGTCGAGATTACTCAGCTGCCTTCAGATCTGAGTCTCATTCATTTGGGAAAACCGTAATTAGAGGTTAGAAGCCAGGTTTGTGCAATGTAGGTTGTAGACAAGTCATCCCATTCTTGCATTTAAGAATCTCCTCTCTTTTTCAACTGTTTTCATAGTGGGAGATTTCAAGGTGAACCTGCAACTCCTGTTAAACTAATGTGCCTTAATTTTCTGCAGTTTTTAGCTTCAGTGAGGTGTTCTCCAGCCTTTCATCATCTGGGGGAAGGAACAGCTATCTAATCAGCTTGTCTGAAGGAAATGCCTTTTTAATGAGTCCAAGTCTCCAGCAGGACTCAAAATAGCAAAGCAGTAAAGTCAGAAGTGTTTATAGAAAGAAATTGCATTAAAACTGTTAGCATTGTGGTATCTTGGAAGTGACAGCTGCTGATATATCCACAAGCTGTCCCAATCTCAAGCCTCCTTACTGCTGCACACCCGTGGCTGATGTGCATACTTATACCCTTATTCCACATCGGTAAATCATTAAAACCCTTTCCTGTCACCTCCCTCCTGTACCAGCTGCTCCGTAGGGTTTTGCAACCAGAGAATCGCAAAACGGAATTTCAAAGCCATCCTAAGGAAAAGCCTCTTGGCTACAGTCCTGGGATTTCTTATTTACTTATGTGTTCTTCCTTGCTTTTTGAACATACCTGAAGTTATTCCTCATTTTCTCAATATGTAAGCCTTCCCTCAGACAAATGCACCAAGTAGGACCAGCCAGGGGTGCAGATCTGGTGCCGAGGGGACGTGATTTATGTTCCATGCAAATCCATTTTGGCAGCACATGAGCTTTCCTTTCATGCAAATGGCTTAAAGCAAATGAAAACTGGCCTCAGCATGGCTGCACCGTCCTGGAAAGAAACCCAAAAGGGTGTAGTCAGAGAGTGATATCTGAGACAGCTGTGCCTGGTTTTTAACTTCACTGGAGTAATTTTGAATGCAAAACCTCACAGGAATGTTATTTTCCAGCACCTAATGCAGAGCTGTGACATCCTCACAGCCACATCAAGGGGCAGAAGAAGCGTCAAGCCAGCAGATAGATGCAAACAGGCTCTCAAGGTGATGTTCCTCAGTCACTCTTGCAATTACACCAGATTAGCAGTGATTTGCAGCGAGGTTGACACCCAGGGCCACTGGGCAGGAGAAGAACCCTAAGGCTGCACTGCACAAACCCTTGGGGAAGGGTGAGGATGCAGACACCTGGGCGAGTATCAAACTCCAAAAGTGGCTCCTGACCTACAGCAGCGTAAATGAGAGCAATGAAATACACAGTTGCCCTGCAGAAAATATCCAGAGCAGTTTTGGTGAGAGAAGATCATAGTTATGGTTACAGCACTGCTTTTGATTTTATTTTTTTTTAATATACACCACAGGATCAATGTGTGTCCTGTGAGACCATTGTCTTCTCTTAGCACCCACCCTTGTTATTCTCTGCTGCACCCTCAGCAAGAATAGGTAACTGGGTGCCCACCACTGGTCCAGTGAGGCTGTACTGGAAGAGGCACACATTAGCCCCCTGGACTGTAAAATATGTCCGGAAGGTTTGGGAATACGATTCCAATGGCAACTGTAGAGATGCCTAACGATACAGATCAGCTGCTTGCCTTGGCACGTTTCACAGGAGAGGTTTCCATCAGCTCTGCTTAAGGAAAATCATCCTTTCCTGTTCCTCCTCCTGTTACCAACACTGACGATGGTTCAGCTTAGATTTTCTGTTTAAGTTCGTGCTTTCGCCCCTTGAGGTGTGTGGTATCAGTCGAGCGCTTCACTAAGGTCCTTATCCTCCAGAGCTCTCCCTCAGTTCTTCTTCTGTGCTAGCCAGAAACCCCCCCCATATGCCACGGGCACTGATTATAGACAGGGATGACAGAAGCTATGCCTGTCCAGTATTAAAAGACATGACCACACGGCTAATTTTCAATTGGATTAACCACAAACAGGAGGAAAAAAATGAACTAAAGCAAAAATTGTCTTAGGATGGTGACAGATGAAGAAAATTCCAGCTGTTAAGGTTACCCAAAGGTGAATGTTGACACAAGCCCACAGGTTCTTAGCAAGATGTCCAGCAGACAAGATGTAATAAGACTGTCTCAGAGGGCCCGACTCGTTAAAGATTGTAGAGTCCAACCTTATCTATGGCAGCATGTTGCCTCCCAGCTATGAATGTTCAAGTGTTTATAAAAACCTGTCAAGTTACCCGCAAGAAATTTATTGCAAATTATTGTGGGGGGAAAAGTTGCTAATGATTGCTTTGGTTGAGGAAATAGCTGAGAATTGCGTTGGCAAAACTACTGAGCCCTGAGGAAAAGGGACCATTCTAGCTATAAAGTCCCTTTTCATTCTAGGCTAATGATAATCCAAGAACATTAGTATGCCACATATTAGTAGTTAAAGCTGGGTCAATTTAGACCAGAAAAACTGTTTGGGTATAACAATAATTAACTATTAAAGCCAACCAGGTCACTAGTCCATCCCTGAAGCACTCTGCTGAGATCTCTCAGGAATGTGTCGGAAGGTGGCAGAAAGCAAACTCAGGTCTACTGACGTACTTGAGTGGAGATGTAACACCACTTTCTTTCAGCAGAGAGAGCCAGAAGGAATTTTCCTAGGGGAAGTAAGTGCAGGTACACAACATAAAGTAGAGGAAAAAAAAATAATCCAGACATTCTGTCTCTTCTGGACAAAAATTTAACTGATAATTGTATTCTGCTGCAATAAACTAACCAACCAGATGTTTGAGATAATTGCTATTAGAGTCAAATTTTTCTAGCAGCTGTTTTCCTTGTGACAGACAAGCAATATATCTTGCTTGTCTTCCACATCCCACAATCTTCCAATGGGATGTCCAAGACGTGATCAAGAGATGTGACGCCATTTGCATATATTATATACATATTCAAGAGCTTTAAAGCATCAACTTGAATATTGGTAACTGCAGTAGCATATGCCGAAGTTTGGTTGGGTCCCCTGATACCCACATGATGACTCATACGAGTTTTCAGAGCTTTGCTGCCTTCAGCACCCAAACCAGAGCAGGCAAAGGCTGACTGGAAGGACCAGCATGCCCCCAAAATGATGATTTTTTTCAGGGAATTGTAACACTTTCCCTGCCATAATTCTACGTGCTCAAGTGTTTTAAGAGACACCCCTCTATTTTCACATATTGAAAAGTCTGTTAGATTGTCCATCCTGTTCATAACACACCACAGCATCCATCTGGAGCAAAGCATCTGTCTAGCCATGCTAATTGAATTAGTCTGAGAATCCACCCATGTAGAGACAGGCCTCTCTAGCTTTCTAATTTCAGAATTTTTATATCAGAGGCCCCTAAATAAACACGTTAGGAAGGAGATAAGCATTTTTGTAGTCAAAAGAAATTTCAAGAAAATTAGCTTTTTGTTTTGATTTATTTTCTTTTGGTGGAAGAACCAGTTTTCCCTGGATAGAAAACAAATATCTTATGAACTGGCAGAACCTTGTACAGATGAGCCAGTTTTTCATAATCTCATGCAAAAACCTTGGCATTTGAGGCCTCTGGTAGCTTCTAACGTGCATCTTGTGAGGCACACAATGTCTGAACGCCTGGTATGTGTCTCATTAAAATTGACTCAGCTACAAGCACCAGACTGTTCTCCCCACTAATTGTTTGATAAAGCTGCCTCAGGCCACCAGTGTTGGAGACCATATCCCTGAGGCAGAGGTGACTATTGACACCTGTTGATGTGGCCCAGACCTGCTGGAAAAGCTGTGGCAAGACAAAGTTCAGCATGGGAAGGAGCTGTTGGCAGCCAATGAGCAAAGGGCAACATCTGAGCCTGCCAGGTCTTTCACATCTCCTTCTGGGAACGGCCTGCAGTTCTGCTGGGACAACGTGCATCAGCTGGGCTTGGTAAAGACTCATCAACCTGGGTGGAGACTCTGCTCAAGGGTGATTTTCAGCATCGCGTTGGTTAAAGGTACTCATGTAAAAGAAGGCCAAAATAATAATAGTAAAAAAAGCAAACAGTGATGATGTTTTGGGAGAAGAAACTGAAAAAGGCTGCTGGGAGAAAAGGGGCTCGTTTAAAATGTTGGTTCTCTTGACAGCCTGGTGTGACTGGTGACGACTGGCTTATGCCTTGGAAAGCTACAGTGTTCTTAAGTTGCATTTTCAAAGGCGTCTTCCGAGGAGTTTTGAAGCCGGTTTTGAGAATGAAATTTGCGATCCGAATGATGCCTCGTTATTTTTGAAAAAATGTAACCTCTGTCTTCACAGAAAACTGTTCTTTTAAAAGGCCACAGAGATCCCAGTGCTAAATGGATGACGCAGCTAAACTTCCACTTAACTTTGATAACTGGGAGGAACACAGCAGCCCCCAGTGTGGGCCCAGGAATGAACTGGGTAAGCAGCGCGCTCGAGGAGCGAAGCAGATCAGGTTTTGCTGTTACGCCAAGGAGGAACGTGAGCTGTAATAGTAGAACTGACAATTAGTGGTTTTTAAAAGAAGATCTCTCTTGAAATTAGAACTCGAGGTGGGGGTGACAACAGGAGGCAGGGTCGGGAGGGCACGTGGCTTGGGGACACGAAGAGCCAAACCTGGCCCCCGTGGCACCTCCGTGCGTGGCACCTATTTTATTTGAAGAAATATGTGATTTTTGTAGGGTCTTTGCTCCACGTGCAAAGGAGCGTTTGCAGGAGTATGAAATCAGGGCACCCAGCCCGGGGGATGCCAGGAAAGGGGGGTGGGGGGGGTGGTGGGCAGAGATGCCAGGAAGGTGATGGGGAGGAGCAGGCTGATTTGGGGACCGCTCGCCCAGCGTGACAAACTTCCAGCCCGGTGCGGGAGCCGGCTCCGCTGCCGGGCTTCGCTTTCCCCGCACCGGGCCCGGTGGGGAGCGTGTCTAGGGAGGCGGCTGCGTGGGGGGTTCTCGCCCCCTCCCGCGGCTATAGGAACCGCCCGCGCGTATCCCGGGACGGGACCGCCCCCCCTCAACCTCCCCGCCCTCCGCGGAGCCTCCGCCGGCGCCAGCCCCGCGCTTTCCCCCGCCCCTCGCCGGCGGGGGCGCGGATCCGGCCTGCGCGGGGCCGGCGGAGAGAGGGAGCGCGGCGGGGCGAGGGGAGGAGAGACGGGAGGAGGAGGAGGAGGAGGCAGCGGCAGCGAGCTGGCCATGGCAGCAGCCCGCGGGCGGAGAGGCAGCCGCCGCGGGCTGCCGCTGTGATTGGCACCCCGAGGAGGAGGAGGAGGAGGAGGAGGAGGAAGGCGCGGAGCAGCCGCGGGGCCCGCCATCCCGCGGCGGCGGCGGTGCCCGGGAGGATGCCGGGGAAGCGGGGATCGGCGGGCGGCGGGGAGCTGCCGGGGGCCGGCGCGCAGCGGCAGCGGAGGCGGCGGAGGAAGGTCTCCTGCTTCTCCAGCATCCAGCTCTTCCTGGTGTCCGAGTGCGCCCTGATGCTGGCCCAGGGCACGGTGGGAGCCTACCTGGTGAGTGGGGGGGGGGCGGCTCCAACCCCCTCCCCATCCCCCGTGGTACCTGCCGGGGCGGGGGGCGCGGAGCGGGGCGGGGGATGCGCCGGTGAGAAGTGGAGGGGAAGTTTTCCTGGCCGCCGGGGGCAGCCCCCCAACCTCCCCGGGTGGGTTTGACACCAGCCTCGGCGTTTCACGGCTTAAATGACTCAGCAGCGCCGAGGGGGGGTGTTATTTTTTTATTATTCTTTATTATTTTATTTTTGTTTTTAACCCTTCTGCCCGTCCTTCGCCCCTCTGCGGCGACAGCTCCCGCCGCCGGTCCCCGGTGCGCGGCGGTGCCGGCGGGATGGCTGTTAGTTTCCCAGCCTGGCTACTGCCGCGGGTCAAATGCCAGCCTTTTCCAGCTTCGACTGAATAAACAGCAAGAAAATCCGGTGGGGCATTTACTTCCCGCCTTATTAGTATCTTTCTTCTCCTCTTTAAGTGATGCCGCGGCGTTGGGTGCAGCAGCCCCCCCTTTCTCTCCCCCCCCCCCCCCCCCCCCCCCTCGAGTCTTGGCGATAGGTAGAGAACAGGCAAAAATCAGACTTTGCACTGAATCTGCATAGTGAGACGTGGTGTCAGCGGCAGAACTGTAGTAGAAGAGTTGGAAGGATGGCCATACGGTGCTGCTTGTGCCTTTGAGTGTGCACCCAGAGAGGCAGCCTGTGGAAAATGAAGTGTTCCTCTTCCAGCAGCTGTAAGTGTAGAGTTGATTTAAATTTCTCAAAATAGCTTGCTGGATTTGAGAATTATAGTTTCCATGGAAAAGAAATGTATTCATAATCTCTGAGGCTTTTTTGAGGCCGTACACGTAATGTGCTATCCAGTAAGTGTAATATCTCTGCATTCTGTACTTGTATTCAGCATTTAGCTGCTCCTCTCTCACATGCTCAAAGTACTTATGCAAATTTGTACTGAAGATGATGTGTAATTTTTCAAGGTATGTGGCTAAATGAACCATTGTTAATATTCCTGATTAATATGAAATGGAAATTATCAGTCATCTCCATATAATAAGCCGCATAAGTTTAGTTTGGAACCTGTTTGTAATTCCAGAGGAAACTACATCACATCTGTTGAGATAAATTCAGTAATTCTATATGCTGTGTGAGTATAAGTGGATATCACTTAATTTGTAGGAGCCAGATAAGGACATGCCTCTTTTAAGTGAGTAACACCTAACTAGTAAGTAAATATTGTTTCCGATGAGCTACTCGTAAAATGAGCTGCCAGCATGAATGAGTGGGGGATAGTCCTTCATCACAGTAGTGGCCGAGAAAGAGCCCACTGAGGTGATGTCACCCCGTGGGCACCAGTATGCTGGAAAGGTATGGACCTGTTAAAGGAAGTATATATATGTATATATGTGGTATTTGGGCACACAGTTAATCTCTGAGGATATAGATCAGCAGGAGTAGCCCCGAGCATGGCATTTTCTGCAAACTCCTTTGCGTTGCTCTCCCCTCACCAGTTTAACCTTTCTTTTCCTGTTTTCCCTAACTCTTGTGGTGTGCCGAGACCCCTGCTCGCTCCCTCTCACGCACACACACCCCCCCCCCCGGCATGAAAACACCCCAGTTCTCGCAGTCCCTCCTCCCAGGGGGTTAACTCGGGGGAGATCCTGCTTGTCCCTACCCTTTGCCATTCTCCAGGACTGTCCCCTGAGCAGCGTGACATCATGCCCCCACGGCCAGCCAGATCCACAAACAGTAACAAGACAACTGGTCAGTAGCTGGGGGAAGGGGGGGGGGGGGGGGGGGGGGGGGGGGGGGGTGTAGAAAACTAAACTCAAAACAATCCCCAGCATGCATAAGCAGTGGCCCAGCTGCACTGGGCAAGTGTTCCTGCCTTCCCTCTATCATTTATCTTCCGTCACTGCAAATACCACGCAGCTCTTCGGACACTGAGCAGATGCAAAGTCTTTGGAGGGTAAATCTGTGTTTCAGGGGGGATCTGGAGGAGCGCCCTGTTTACAGGTGTCATGGGGGAGCAGGAGCGGTGCCTGGTGGAAGGCGTGAGAGACCTAAAATCATTTTTAGGGACCTAAATCATTTTTGCAGAGCGGGTGTCCCGCGGGGCCCGGTGCTGTTCTCAGGTGCCATCTCGGGGGTGACACGAGTGGAGGCACCGTAGAGTTGCCCAGGTGGAACTGCAAGTGGATATTCATTTACTGGGGTTCCTGGGATGACTGGGCTCGGCGGTGGCGTGCCGGGCTGCTCCCCGAGGGACAAATTAGCAGGCGAGACAAAGCGGAGAGCAAACAGAAAGACAGACAAATAGGGAGATGCTGCGGAGGACAGACACGGCGTGTAGTTCTGGGCAGTTGGATAAACTGCTAATTTTAGCCTGCCAGCAGTGAGCGAGTGCTGTGTTCATACTTCTGCTTTGCTTGGCCACATGTGTGACTTTCCCTGGTTATTTGTAACTCAGGAAGAGAAACCTTTTTTTTTCGCCTTATACGGCGACAAGCTGGTTTCCTCGGTTTTTGGCTGCTGTGCTCTGCACAGGGAGACCACGAGGGCAAAAACTCAGCTTGTTAAGAAAACAAGGCAGGGGCTTGGCCTCTTAGGGGTGATTGAAGAGCTCAGTTTTGATTGGGTTTGGCTTTCATCTCGGTACATTTAGAAGTGGATATTGTTATTTCTTTTTAGAGATGTCAAACCTTTTTTTTTCTTTTTTTCCCCATGTTCTCTGCATAATAAACTAGCAGCACCCACTTGAATGTATGTACAAAGTAGACATTCATTCATTATGTGGTTCTGAAGCAAAGATCATTCACTTTTATTTGTTCATAAAACATTGTGCTTGCCAACAGGGCTTTATAAATAATAAATGCCGATAAAAATCTATAAAGTCCAATTCTTTTTCCCACAGAACTCAGCAGTGAAAATACCCCAGGATGCCAACAGCGGATGTCTGTGGTTAATTAGGACGGTGTCACTGAGGTTCTTCATGTGAAGTTTTAGGGAGTGTTTGATCAATGTCAAGTTCCAAAATATTTGTCAATTACTGCGCTCGCTGTTTGCAGAACGCACACGCTCCAAAATGACTCGATGCCATACCCTGCATAGTTTATGCAAATACAAGCCTGCGCTGCTGCCTTAATTTCTGGGGCTGCTGAATACACCCTGTTATTTGCATATCCTTGTAAGGTTTTGTGTGTATGCGTTTATTTGGCTTCATCTAATTACTCCTGCCTGCTTTTGGAAACTCGGATTTCCCAGCGACTGCGGCGGCAGGAGGAGAATGCTGCCTGCCCGGCTGCAGGCGCGCCTTCTGCTGCAGAACTTACTCGAGGGCTTTTCACAGCAACTTTGAAAAACCCAGCTGATTTCCACCCCCCCCCTACCCCCGCCCCCCCCAGTTGCTCTCCTGGATCCAGCTGAGGATCCAACCTCAGCTGAAGGTTTATTTTCCCCCCCAGCCGGAGCCTTTGGGGCGGATGCAGCAGTGTGATCAGTCACGCCGGCCGTGCGGCGATGAGGATTTTGATAAGGCTGATTCACATACCTTGGCGACGCTTCCCTCCCTCTTCTCCCTCCCCACCCCTCCCCAAATTCCGATGCGTGTTATATTTTGGAAGACTTTAACTGCTAACAACCTTCCGAGTGCTTCTGAGGGTGTAGCACCGAGGCGTTTCATCTCCCTGCCAGTCAAATCTTTTTGCCTGGCCAGTGGCGAAATCGTTGCTTTAGCAGAAGGCGAAGAGCTCTCGGGTTCGAGAGCCAGAGTTTTGTGGAGATGGAGCACAATTTAATTTTCTCTCCCTCGCCTTTAGCCTGGGCTCGCCCCGCTTCGAACTGACCTAGTTGTGAGCATCCGACATCTGCCAAAGTCATGGGCTTCTTTAGATAGAGGACATGCCCGTGGGAAGCTCTGTGGTGTGCTCCGGGGTGGCTGGTTTTCGCAGAGCTTTACTGAGATGTCTCTGTTTTGCTGCAGTTTTGGATGCAGTGATTCACGTGCTTTATGGAGTGACTGAGGGTGACCGGCCCCGACGGGAGATGGGAAGGAAAATAATTGGCCCCTCCCAAGGAGGGCGCATTGGTGGTTGCGTGGGAATGAATGCCAAATTGTTTCTTGTTTTGCTGAATGAAAACTTTTGAGCCACGCTGAACTTCCCTGGCTAGAGCCCTGCTCGTGCAGCAGTGTTTGTCTGCAGCCTGCAAAAGCCCCCTTAACTCTAAATGTGAGTCCAGGTGAGACTGCGAGTGTGTGGGTGGCCTCTGAGACAGGCTCTTTCTGTTCTGTTCTGTGGCTCCTGGAGTTTGGGACATTAAGGTGAATCTTAAAATTCCATATTCAGGGGAAAAAAATAAGTATTGAAGGTAAATACAGAAGTTAAACATCAAAGGTCCCTGCTGGAACAGAGAGAAATAAGGGTCCTGGGAGATGGACGTCAGGGAATTGAGGGTTTAAGAGCAGAATTTGGATCTTGGATTTTTAGGTTCCTTTGGTGCACCACCTCTTCTCCTCCCGTGTTAAATGAAGCAAAGAGAATAGTGTTTTCCTGTGACAGTACAGAAGGCAGCTGTCTCTCCTCTCCTCGAGACCTGGTCCAACCCTCCTTGGAGTCAGTGGAGAGTTCTGCATGGCGGATGTTATTAAAGCCAATTTTAATAAAGCAGGGCAATGGCTCAAAGCCTTCCGTCGTGCTTGGTGCCGCGCAACAGCGTTTGCCCCTGAGCCTTTGAGATGTGAATAGACTGGGTGGGAGAAGTGCTGCAGGTGGGGAAACTGAGGCAGAGATTAAGAGCCTGATGCTGTTGCTGAAGCTTTGATAAAGCTTTTGCTTGGTTAACAGCAGCAGAGCCCGAGTAGCTTAGGCATGGGCAGAGGAAGAGTCTGGCAGAGCAAGGAATCCCAGCTCCAAGTGCTTCAGACCAGTGACTTAACTGCAAGAGCAGTTTTTCCCATTGAATTTATTATTGTTTTTATTAAAGTATTTATTTTCCTAGAATAAGAGTCGGCTTTAAAATGTCACTGTTTCTTTTTTATTTTCTTTTCCATCCTCAGCAGTGCTGAGTAATAAATTAGCTGTTAATGCTCATAATTTATTTGTCACTGGGGTATTTAAGGGAAAAAAAAAAATGGAGTGAAAATAAATGTTTTAGTGGGGATGAAGATTGCCAAGCATTGGCTGGTTATTGCTTACAGTTCATTTTCCCTTAATATATCTTTGCTGGCAATGTTATTTCTGGAAAGTTGTTTCTAGTATGCCTTTCCCATTAGAGAATATTGTCTGTTTTGCAGCTGAGTTGCGCAGAAAGTTATTCTAAACTAGCTCTTTTGACTGCATTCATATTTCTTCTCTAAGAAGCATTTTGATGTTATTCAGGTCTCTGACTGCAGAGGAAAAACCAGATCCAGCTCCGGATTCTGGTATTTAAAGGCTCCTGTCCGGGGGCTTGGGTCCGGAGTGTGGCATTGAGTCATTAACCCAAAAACTTTTATATAAATTAGTAGAAACAATTTCTGATCCAGGTGTAGGTTGATTTTTGAGTAGCAGGAAGGCGTGTGAGCAACTTTTTTTTTTTGTTTATTCTTTGATTTAAAGTTTTCTTTTATTTACTACTAGTAGGTGAAATGTAGAGAAAACAACATGTTTATCTCTTTCATTATATACTGTGGGCCATTTGCAGAGTGAATCCAAACTCACAATTTGATGCCTTCTTGGTTAAATGCATTTAAAGGCAAAATGCACTTGATGTGTGAGGGTGTGGACTAATTGATTTTAGGCTTTAATTTTTTTTATTACTTTAGTGGAAAGTTTGGCAGGTCTTCCTTTCCTCTGTGAGGGCCAAGCGATATTTGTAAGCCCTGAAAGAAAGAGCAGCCTGTTAAAAATGTTATGGTTCGTCGTAAAACCAGTGTCTCATTTCTTTTGGCCAGCCTTTGCTTCCTAAATCTCTGGCATTTGCTGTGTGCCTGTGTGACAAGTAGTGCTCCCTGTTTTAATGGCCCGCGGCGTTAATGCAGCTGAGATTTAGAGGGGTCTTGAATTAGATGGGAGAATACATTGCTCTGAAGGTCTGTGTTGTTCTTGCTCAGTGACTCTCTGCAGTGTGACTCTAAATTGTAACATAGCTTCTGTCCCAGGGAGGGCTGGGTTGAACTGAGATGCCTCCTCCTTCCCTGCAAGGGACAGCAGATATTCCCTGGTTCCCAGAAAGGGAATGGGCTTTTTCTCTTCCCTTACTTTCAGGATATTGTAAAGGACCAAAAGCTAGCTTCTGTTCTGCTACAGCAGGGTAAATTTATTGCTTCAGAAGAGTTATTCTGCAATTCATCAAGAAGAATTTGTCCTCTGTGTATAATAATCTAAAATGTTTCCTTACTTGTACACTCCTTGGTCTCCAGTTATTCCTTCACGGTAGCAAGATTTCACAATGGCATACTGTTTAGTGGGTGAGGTTGCAGCTTGGATGCCTTAGTGTAGTGTCTTCTGATCAACACCAGATGAAGCTGCGAAGTGGTACATTCCAAGCATCATCCAAGGAAGTTTCAATAAACACACGATAATACTTTGTGTAGTGACTCCTTTAAGTGCTCCAGTGAAGTCCGGAAGAATTAATTTTTCCTATTGCATGGAAAAAGGGGCCACTGATTTCGATTTACCAGGTTTCATTATAACTCTGCTGCAAAACCAGGACTAGAACCCCAAGAGTCCCGTGTCCAGGTCACCTTGGAGCAACCATTAGACTCCCTGTCTCTTTGGAGATACATATTGCAATGCAAATCAAGCTTTCTCACTGCCACGTTTCATAGGCTATCGATACAATCGATAGGGGTAGCAAGTTGTTCCCAGAGTTCCTGGAGTCTCTGGCACTTCTTCCCACCAGCACTGGGATGACTCTGCCCTGTTACGGGAAGCATTCTGTAATGTTTATAGAGAGGTGCTCCCTGCATCCAATCCGTGTCAGTTTGAGTAGCTGGATCAAAGCATGGAGAAAAGGAACCATGCCCTTTTCCCAGATTTTAGGTGGGGATGCAGCTGTAATCATGTAGGGATGAAGACCAACAGACAGCACAGGTATGGCTGGATCTGCCTCTCCTCGCTTAGCAAATCCAGGAAGGACCTCAGAACTAAAATTGGATTTCTTAAGCTCATCTTCTACTGGGGCTCATGCCTCAGCAGTGCCTGAACACGGGCCATAATTTTAGGTGACTGCTTGCAGCATGAAAACAAAACCTTTATTTCAAGTTTGTTTGAATATTTATCATCACTGTTGTCTATTTCCTATGGTTCAAGAAGAAGAGGAGCAATTTGCTGTGCTTTGGTTTCTTGTTATTCCTCTTTGTGGTCTCTCCCATCATAGTATCCTTTCTCCTCACAGAGCAGCCAGATGATTTCCCTGGGTTTTTTTGAACATCTTTATCTTTTTGGTGTCTACAGCTGTCGCATGGATGATTTTTGCATGTTTGCAGGCCCAGTGACTTTTAGATAAGTGGCCGAGGGCAGGTGTGGGAACACAGAAGTTTTTTTTCCATGCTACCTAATGATCTGTTTTCTGGGCAAGGATTGCTGGAATTGTCATATTTTTAATATTTAAGTGTCCTTTTAAAGCACTTACTGTGCTGTTCACCTGTATAATTCATAATGCCTTAGTTTACTGGAAGTGGGAAAAGACATAAAATTCAGTTTTATGGTGATCCATAAAATGACAGTGAAGTTTTTGAAGGAACCTGGATAATTCAGTTGTATTGAGGTCCTCGTGAGTCACCCAGCATTATGGTTTCTGAACCAACTATGTCAGATTTGCTTTCAAGTTGGTATTTTTTGGTGCTTTGAAGTTTGTAGTTGAATTCAACATTTTCTTTAGGTTTTTTTTATTCGGTTGTTTTTTATTTCCTCCTAATAAAAAGGCAACTACAAATTCTACCACAAACTGAAAGAAAGCTTGGCTCTTTGGGAAAAGCTGTGGGGTGCAGAGCATGCAGAAATCTTTCCAAAATGTTTCACTTTTCATTTCTAAAAACATAGAGTGGTATTTTATTTTTTTTTCCCCACTAAAAGATAGATTTTTGTTTGAATTGAAATCAGCATCGGTGTAGGGTCAATATATAAGAAACAGCCTTGAAGTTTATGTTGTATACGTGTATGTTAAGGTGACACTTAACAGCTTAATGCCATAAGAATCAAATGAAATGACTTGGAAATGCTTTGCAGTCAAGGTGCCTGGTTGTGGTGCCCTCTATGTTCCTAAAACAGGTGAATTATTCCCTCCCTACATGTAAGGTGAAAAGTAAGCATTTTTCCTGGAGTCTGCTTGGAACCTGGACCAGATGGAGCTTTGCATGCTCTGAGCTGGCCGGGAGCACCACACTCAAATGCAGGATGGCCAGAGGGTAGCAGTGGTGGGTAGGTCTGCCATACCAGGTCAGAGTTCTGAATTTTCTGTATTTTCTGGTGTATTTCATCCCTTTAATTCCCCAAAGGGATAACAGAGGGTGAGAAAACACCATAACTTCACAGGATTGCAACCCGTGGTGTTAAACAATGAATGGCCTTTTGTTTTCTCTGGTAGAAGTTCAACAGGAAAAGTTGCAGAAAGGTTGTTTTGGGGTTCTTATTTTTTATTTCTGAAAAGGAGGATGTGAAATAGCTGCTACCTCTTTCTACTTCTCTCTTCAGCTTTGTGCAAACCTAGTTTGGCACATCATTAACCGGAGACCAGAGAGTTGCTTGGGAGCGTTATGATGCTGGGGTTTGGACCAAATCTCACTCCTTGGCTTGAAGAGAACTTCTGAAAGGCTCCAGGAGGACCGATGTGTCTTATTTGGGGCAGTAGGAGGACAAGTCCCCTGCACCTCTGAATAATACCAGACCTGTGTGTACACACGCACATGTCTGTACCGAGAAAGGTCAAGGGAAGCATTTGGACCTTCCAAAAGAGAAGCTAAACATACTGACTGAAAGAAAATTATTTTGAAAAATATGAAGGAGAAATGCCCCCAGTGGTGTCTTGCTGCTTGTTGTGCCGTGCTGATGACTTTCATCTGCTGGAAACCTCCTTGCTTCTCATCCTGCCACGGTTTGAGTGTTGCGTGATGTATTGAGGTGCCAAATTAAGGGTTGATCCTTTATTTCCCTGTAACTGTGAAACAACAGAAAAATAACAATACGTAACTAGGGCTTGATTTTTAAAGAGGAAAAAACCTGAGTTTAGATTTCCATTTTTTCAGTCCTGTGATTTGCTTCTCGTTGTTCCTCTGAGCTGCAGGAAGAGCTGTAATTGACATGGTTTAGTAAAGCTATTTTCACCAAGTTGTTCTTAAAGCTTTAACTTCTCTCTTTTGAAGAGTATCCACCTTGTTTGGTGAGGTTTTGTGGTGGGTTATCCTTGGACTGCAGCCAGATGCCCGCCCAGTGGCTCTCTCATTCCCATTCTCAACAGGACAGGGGTAGAAAATGAGGTGAAAAAGCTCGTGGGTTGAGATTAAGGCGAGCAATTACTCTCAGGGGCAAAGCGTGAGGAAAAAAAATTATTGCCAGTTAAAATAGATTTGGATGTTTAAAACAAAGGCAAAAATTAAAATACCACCTTGCCCCCATCCCAGCCCTTTCTTCTAGGCTTACTGGGAGCATGTCTTCATCAGGTGCTCGCTGAGCTCTGCTGGGAGAGCATCCACCCTCTACCCATGAGCTAAAGTAAACAAATAAGCCATTAATCATATTTGAGCACCGCCATGTTCTTTGCAGAAATGTTGGCTGGCATTGGGTAGATGTTTTTTCCCTGTGCTTGGATCCCATCTGCACTTGGTGGTAGGTCACCAATTTTTGTGTTGTGCCACCAGGCAGCAAGAAGGTTCAGCCCAAGGAGAAACACGTGTCTGTGCATTTAAAACACATTGATATTTTTTCTATCCTGCAGGCATTGTCTGTAAAATTTGATTATTGTGGGAATTAACCTTCCCTGTAGCCTGTGCCCAGTTCTTTGGTTGTGTGATGGGCAGAGAAGCAGCGTTGGGCGTATAGGCCCTTTATGAGAAACAGTGAGCAGCAATTTTAGGGCTTACCAGCAAAAGAAAACTGGGTTTTGTTTTTGTCTTGTTCAACGTACAGGGCCGAGAGCAGCTAATTACAATGGGCCTTTCAGCCTCTGGATGAGATGCACACTTTGTTTCCTGCTGCCTATGGCTAGTTATAATGCAGGTCCTTATGTCTGAAGTCAGCGCAGCTGCTGGCTGAGGGACAGGAGCTTTAGCTGAAGGGATGCCTTGTCTGGGGGTGCTTGTTTGTGAAGGGCAGCGATGTTAGTTTTGTAATATCAGCTGGTTTGGGTGATCCTGTAGTCGGCCTCATCCGAGGTGCTCAGTGCAGTGCACGCCCACTGAGCTCAATTGTGTTCCTGCAGGATCCTGCTGCATCTTCTGTCCTCCAGCTTCAGTCCAAGGAGGGAGGGGTGCTTTGGCCCTGGGTTTGTACTTTTGTCATCAAAAGGTGGTATCAACAACCACACAGGTAGCCTGAGCCCTTGGGTCACAGTGCTACAGTGTGGTCTAGGTTGGGTTTTGTTTAGTGTTTCTACATTTCTGTGATATTTATTACTATTTTTAAAAATTGTGTATCAAGGGAGCTGGCTTGTGGTTACTGAAAAGCTTTCCCATAGTCTTTTGGAATCAAACCTACCGGCCTTAAAGAACGTAAGAGTAAGTGCTGAAAAGGGAAGATTTCAAGTATTCCGTGGAGCTGGATACAGCCTTCGCTTCCAAGAGTTTATTTGCTCAATTGAGGCCACTTCTGCATTGACAAATCTCTCTGTGAATGAACAGATTCCAAAACCAGCTCGGGAGTTGTTCGATGGCTATTGAAGTTAAGCTGGGCTAGCAAACCATGTGCTGGAGGCACAGCTCTGTGGGTTTGCTGTGTCATTTGGCGGGACTGCACAAGCTTTCTCAAATGCTGGCCCTGTACAGAAGTCCAGTGTTTTCTGTGGATTAGGATGCATGAAGGCTGCTGTGTTGCTCTTAATCTCAGCACTTGCTCTTACCAAGAAGGCAGAAGTTTTGAATTTCTTCTCGCTGTGTCCTGTGGGAGTGTTTGGGGCTTATGGTGTAGCTTCTCTTAGCTGACATGGCATTTATTGATTTGAATCATTCAGCTTAATTCAATGCTGGGCAAGTTTTTTTTTTTTTTCAGAATTTTTATTTTGCCTTCTTATTTAAATAGATCCCTAATGAATTACTGTAGCTGTGTAGAATGACTCTTGGGAAATATTGGATGCAGCCTCTGGAATCAGTTCTGTACCATTTTTAAATTGCAAACTCTTGAAGTATCTCTTTGAACAGTTCTCAGGGACCTTTGTCATTATCTGAGTTTTCAAGATGTTCCTGCATTAATAAGCTGTATCTTTGGTGTTCTGTGGGCAGGTATCCAGCGCAATTGATTAGTGGGATAACAACTGGGAGGTAAATCTGGACGCAGAGTTCTCTTTGCTTTCACTACGTTGTTGGGACCAGAGGGTCACTGGCAGCAGAAACTGGCTTGTTTTCATCCAGGGCACAAGATTTTTATTTCTTGAGGGTTGGGGCTTGAAACCAATTGAGGACTCTGCATAGTTGGGATTTTGAGTCAGGGGAGGGATAATGGGAGAGTCTGGGATGGAGATAGGAAGGCAGAATTTAGCTGCTTGGAGAGTTTTTTTTCCCCAGGCTTTCCTGTAATGTCCCAGCTCAATGCTTCTGTGTTTGCCTCTCCAAAACTGCTTGCTCTGAGATGGCATTACTGTCTGGGGTGGGGAGTGGTTGGCCAAAATGAACAAAAATGTTCTGCAAATGACCTGTGGCAAAGTGGAGTCTTCTTGTTTGGTTAATGGTGCCATTTGGCATGAATGGAGTGTGTCTGGTTACTACAATGCTGTATTTGGTTACTCCAGTGTCCAATTTGACTAAAACTTTATGGGTTTCTATTAGGCATGGTGCTGAGGCTTCAAGGTATGGGGTCTTTAAGACATGCATAGAACCTCGCTACACTGGAGATGAAAATTGAAACTAAAATGACCTTTGCTTTCCCCTTTATTTGCCCCCTGTGGTGCCTAGTGTATAGGTTCAGACACTTTCAATTTGATTCTCAGCATCCTGATTACACTCAGAACTCTTGGTATCCAGACAGCGTCACAAAAAATTAGGTTCATGGAGTGTTTCCAGGAGTCCGTGTCACTGTGTATTTCCCTGCCCTCTCCCTCGGCCCCCACTGCTCACGCAAGTGAGAGATTAAATGATGGAGGAACAGCAACTTGTGTCCTCTGAGCCAATACTGGCTAGGCAGATCCTGTTGATGGTGGCTTCTTGGCAGGGACAGAGGAACATTCCTGCCACACGTGGGTAATGTTTTCAAGCCAGGCTCTTACTTTGCAGCTGGCTGTCCAGAGCTGTCATGTCCAAACTGACTCCCTTCATCAGTCAAGACTAATATTCGTGCCCAGAGAAATGTGTTTTCATTCACATTTGGACAACGTGACATGTGGCAGACTTGGGAGAGGATGGCTTTGCCCATGGAGTAGTGCTTGTTGGCTGACGGACAACTACTATTTGTATTTTCTGGTGAAGATGCAGATCAGGGTTGTTCGGGCTCATTTCCTGGTTTTGTCATGGACTTCCCCAGGTCTTCTCTGGGCAAATGTCCTAGCAATGGTATTGTCTGGCTTCATGGGCATTTTGTGGGCTGGGATGATGGGTACTCAGCTGCTACAATGATGGTAACTGGAATGAAAGAGGCACCCTGGCTTGGACCCTGAACCAGGTGTCTATCAGCTACCATAATAATTTGAATTAAATGAACTAATGGGATGGTAATTTTGTGTTATCCTGCCTGCTGATGGTCTGTGAGGCTTCTCCCTTTACCCTGGGCTATGATGCAGCCTTGTTGCCAGCTGAGTAGTGTCCCTCCTTCCTTCTCACCTGTCTAAAGCCACAAGGCTGAAGCATCTAGCCCTTTGCTTTTTGAGCCTTCACAGGAAAAAGTCCGCTCGGGGCTTTACTTATTCTTTGGTGGTGATGGATTTTAAAAGAGCCTGAGGGTGTTGTTTTTCAAAGATGCTCTCTGAGCCATGCTCTCATTGACAAGTGAGTTGTCTCTTTGAAAATGGGCCTCTTGTTCCAAAGCCACTTAAGTGCTTTTGAAAAATCTCCTTCCCTGTTACTGACAGCAGCGGACTGGTTCAGTGGTGTCTGGCTTCATTAAAAGCAGGACAAATTCAGAGTCTAAATGTTATGTGCCTGGCTAATAAACTATATTGTAATTAGTACCTTGGGGAGCCAGGAACCAGGGAGAAGTTGAATATAAAGAGGATGAACTTCATATAGAAGCTGACTGCAAGGGATGAGTGAAGAACTGTGGAAGAAGATGAAAGCATGAGATTTGGAATTACTGCAGAGGAAATGTGTGATGGGAAGAAAATGGGCTTGGAGCTGTGAGGAGGCTTGGGTTAAAGAAGACAAAAGATGTAGCAATAGCAGGTAGTGAGAATGGATGAAGAACAAGCCTTCTACCAGTCAGACCCTCTCAGTTTGTGAAACCTGGAGACAGGCTAATGCAGTGCCAATTTTCCAGCTTCCTTCATGAAAGCTGGACTGGACTCATCACTGTTCTCCATCACAGGTCCACTAGTATCATCCCCTAGTTTGAGAAAGCCATGCTCAGGGGCTGCGTGGGATGCTTTGTTGAGATACCAGGGACTTCATCTGCATGTGGCTTTAATTTCCCTTTGCTTGCTGTGTATCTCCCAGTGAAGCTTAGCATGGTTTTGAGCACTGCACCTGGAGGTGACATGTGACAGATTCCTGCTGGTGGTGGGAATCCTGCAGCCACGTGTGCAGCTCTTGTCCTGGCTGGTCTGTCATGCACCTGCAAAATCAGGGTTAAGAGAAACCAGAGGTTGGGAAAGCACACGGAGAAGAGAGAGGATGCAGCAGCCAATTGGTTAGTGAACATCTCTGGCTTGGCATTGAACATTGAATGCAAAACCATTCCCGCTCTGCAGTGTCTGAATTCTGGATTTCTCCCAAAATTTACTGTGCTGCTGCTGTAGAAGCAGTGGTCCTCCATGGGAAGCTCTCTCATGTTGTGCTTTTGCTCATGTCAGACTCCAGTAGATAAGTAGAATAGGTGACGACTTCTGTTTTTCTTGCACGTGCTTATTGAATTTTTGCAGGGTCTGGTGATTCTACAGTGAGGGCACCCCATCGGCTGCTGTTTGGTGCCTGTCTCTGACATGGGTTATTGTTAATCCTGCAGACACAGGGGTGAAATTCAGCCATCTGTGTGTACAGCCTCAGCAGATGCGTTTGTTCATTGGCTTTTTGATAGCTCGCTTCATAGTGAGTCCCAAGGAGCAGAGCTCCCATCATCTGGTGAGACATCTCATTGTCTGTATCTCCGTTTTGCAGGGAACACGTTGAGACAAGTGAGATTATGACAAGTGTGCAAGTTCTAGCTACATCTCCCATTTAATTTTTCTTTAACCATTAGAAGTTTTTTATTCCCTGTGGGTTATTTTGTATGTCTTATTTTAAAAGACACTTGTAAGTCGCTTTCTGTTCAGGAAGAAATGGGCCTGTTACCTTAGAGAAGTGGCAAAATGGAGTGGAGATGATGTGATAGTATGGGATATAAAGTTGTGTGTGCTCAGGACTACCAAACTTAAACATGCAAATGTCACAAGTCTGCCCTTTACAACTTCCACCCCTCATTCTTCACACAACAAATGTTCAGAGGGTCTAAATTTTAGTCTTAAGAATAGAAGACTTGGGGGGATCTGATCAATGCTTACAAATACTTAAAGGGAGGGTGTCAGGAGGACGGGGCTGGTCTTTTCTCAGTGGTGCCCAGTGACAGGACAAGAGGAAATGGGCATAAACTTGAGTATAAGAAATTCCACCTAAACGTGAGGAGGAACTTCTTTACTGTGAGAGTGGTAGAGCACTGGAACAGGCTGCCCAGAGAGGTGGTGGAGTCTCCATCTCTGGAGACATTCAAAATCCGCTTGGACAAGTTCCTGTGAAATGTGCTCTAGGTAGACCCACTCTGGTGAGGGGGTTGGACTCTAGATGATCTCCAGAGGTCCCTTCCAACCCCATGTGATTCTACGATGATAACCAGGTTCCCAGGTGGGAATAGACTGAAGATCACCTTCAAGCCCTGACTTGTCTACACCACGAACCCCCTGCGCTCTCCTCCTGACCTGCCCTGTTCTACAGCAGGAAGTTTGGCAGCAGCTCCTGATTGTACCCTTGGCTCTGTGTGGAGACCACATGGAAGGAGAAATGAGTTGTTTGTGAACAGCTTTGTAGGAGGGTGTTACTTAGCAAATAAGCAGGATGACACGGACAGTTCTTGCGTGGGCTGTGGGCTGGGAGATGGGAACAAGCAAGCAGCTTATGTGGCTTTGGGGCAAGCTCGGGGTGTTGCTAGTTGGGTGCTAGAGAGACCCTCATTCCACTTTTAGATGCTTACAGTAATTTGGTGTTTTCTGAGTCGTTAGGAAGTGCTGTGGATTAGCAATACAATGTGGCCATTTTGTTGTTTCTCCTTTTAGTGGCTTCCTCCCAAGGACTACTAAATGAAAGCATTTCATGTACCGGTTATGAGAAATGCCTTCTAACTTCTCCCTAAGCTGAGTTCCCATTTGCTGCAACAAGGCATCCTTGCTGCTGGGTAGGGAATGGAGCAGGAGAGATAGCAGCAGAGCCGGAGCAGATGAGGAGAAAAGTAGTAGGACTTGTCAGAAAACCACCTCTCTCGGTATATAGCCTTTATATAATCACCGGTGTCCTCCAACCGTGAAAACTGAATTTGGCTTCCATCAAAGCTTTTATTAATGCTGCTTCAGAGTGTCCTGCATGTGTGGCTTTCTGCCTGGGTTCGTGCCTGGCAGCTGGGAACGCTTCTGCAACCAGCTCCGTGGGGCCCAGCTTCTTGGTCTGCACCATGGCACAACGTGGATGCAACCCTTAGCCCCGAATTCAGCTCTTGATGGTCAACTGAGATAACACGAGGTCTTTTGTATGATAGGTTTTCTGTCAGGCTTGTGTTCCTGTTTCTGCTGTGGTAAGTAGCCCTGTTTATAGTAGAAAGCCTTCTCTGCTGGTGTGGAAGTGATGTGTTAGGAAGTGTTTTATTAGCTAAACATGCAAACTTGCGTTGATTTGGGGAGGTGGAGAAGTGAGGGTGTTGCAGTGTGACAGCCGGGGATCCTGCCTCTCTTGTGCTTTGATGGTGGAGGCACTATCACAGGAAGAGGCTTTTTTCTTGTTAAGAGTCTTTCAGAGATGTGAGTTTCATCTCCTCTTCTCCACCGGAGGTGAACCCAGGGCAACAGTGCCCTGTTTGCAGAGTCCCGGGCCCATGTCTGAATCTTGTTGCCAGTCCTATATATGTCCAAGAGTGCCTTTGGTGCCTCAGGAACCTGCATTCAAGTTGTGCACTTACCAGCCACAGGAAAAAAATAACCATCTCAGAACGTGTCAAAGATGCTCCAGCTGCTTTCCCTGGGCTGTTTGCTTTGACAGAGCTGAGCGGCTGCTCCTGCTCACCAGCTCCTGCTGCTGTGTGCTTATTCCACGTGGAATTCTTCATCCTCTGGCTTGGAAACGTGCCGGCAGCCCTGTTCTGTGCTACGGTTTTTTAAAGCACTCAAAAAAAGCAGTTACAAGGTTGAGGTCTGTGCTTCTTTTCTTTGCACGCTTATGATGCGTTATTTTGCTGCCAGTGAAAATGATATAATGTTTAAATAAAGAAAAAAAAAAAAGGATTCAAATATCTACTAGCTTTGTTGTATGTGTGCAACGGAAGAGCAGTGCAGGCTACAAATGGATTCTGGCAGTGGATGTGCCTTGTCAGAAATTAAAATATCACCTTTTCCCAGGTGATATTTTCACTTTCACACACTGAGGTGAGTCTTGAGCAGCAGGCTTGGAGGTAGGAAACTTATGTGGACACTCAGGCTTTGGTTGTGATAACACCACCATAGTTTGGGATTTCAAAGAGTTAAAAAAAAAAAGCAGATGTGTCTCAGAGCAATAGAAGAAGTCTTTCAAGTTTTCTTCATTTGGTGCTCTGTACCTGAGTCTGTCTTGAGCCGTGAAACTCTCCGTGATGGGTGCGAGGGGGTGGGCTGCAAATACCACCCCTGATTATCTTCTTGTTCCCACCTTTCCAAATGGGGCAGGGCTCCTTCTCCGGGGAGGCAGGAAAGGGGGTCAGTACCTTCTGTCCCGTTGCGGGATCTTTAGGAAGCAAACGATGAAGATGAGGACAGCCCAGCTGCCTCACTGCTTGCTGCGACAGTCCCCTGGATCAGAGGTTAAGTTTTTATGCTGCATTTTTGATCAGTGTGGATCCCAGTTTGACTAGAGTAGTGGAAAATACACTTGTTTAACTTCAAGAGGCTTGTGGCTTTTTTTTTTTTTGCTTTTTTTTTTTTCCTGTTTGAAGCTCTTTGGAAACAAACTGTGGCTTTGCAGTAGTGTATCAGCTCCTGCCCAAACAGGATATCTTCTGTGGGTGCTCTTTGCTCACGACAGGCTTGTGCCAGGGCTGTGTCCCCCAGCAAAGGGCTGCATGGGCACCCTTGCCTCTGTGCCCTCCATGGGCAAGCAGCACAGGATGCTGCCATGGGGAGGAAATGCACAGCAGGGGATGAGAGACAGCAGAAAAGTTTTCTGCCTGGTGTCTGACAAGGAGGGGGGGGTTGTCAAAACTCCCATCTTGCCTTGACCGGGAGTGGGGTGTGTGGTTTCTCTGCCTGCACGGCGTGAGACCACCGAAAATCCTGACCTTGAATGTGTGCTCACTTGGGACCGAGCCAGTAATCTCAGAGCCGGTCACCAGAATATAGAATTAATTTTTCACACCAGCGAGGCATAGATCCGAGCTGCAGCCAAGCTCCTCGTGGCACCAGTACTGTAACTTGCAGATTTTCTAGTGCTGGCCTAGAAACAGCATCGGCACATGGAGCAACAGCCAAGCTAATAACACCCTGCTTCTCAGCAGTGGTTCAGCTGCGGCGTCTATTATCCCTGTCATGTGAATGCAAATTTCTGTGCAGAGATGATTTCCAGACCTTGAGCAGAGCCAGCCTGGGTGTGTTCGTGTCGCCACCCTTTTTTTTTCTTTTTTTTTCTCTTTTTGCTTTCCCTTCTGTTCGCACGGGTGTCAGCATCTGCGGTGAGAACATCTATTTAAGTTTCCACTGACTTTGGATGGGGAGTGATGTTGACACAAGTGATCAGCAGCCTGAGATGGGAGGTCCCGATGCCTTCACTATTTCAGTGGGGTGGGGAGCAGAAAGGAATGCTGATTCCTGGGGCTGGGCACAGGGTATTATTAAGCTTGTTGCCCTCCTCCCAGCCATCCGGCAGGGAAGGGGTGGGCAAGATGCCAAGGGAATTGTCAGTGTTTTACAAAATGGGGCTCAACCTCAGGTGATCATCTCAACGCTAGAATTGTGGAGCAGAAAAACCTCAGAGCCGAGTTTCAGCATCGTTCCCCTGGGCCTGAAGGCTGAGCCTGGTGGCAGTGGTGTCACTGGGAGGGCGAGTTGAGTCCATGGGTACCAGCTCTACAGGGAGGAGAGCTTGCCTCCAACTCAGGGATACCCTTTGCTCCATCCCACATGGCTGTGGGGAGAGAGGACAAGGTGGCATCTGAAGAAGCAGGTGGAAGTACATGGAAGCAGTGGCTTTGTTTCTGGGATGGTGGCTTTGGCTCTTCGAGGAATCTTGTGTTTCCCAGCTCTGGAATGGAGACTGTGGGAGACGGTTCGCGTTTGTTTTCCTTTGGGAATATAGTTGCCAGGCAATTATTTTACACCCTGTAGCACTGAAGACGTGTCTCTTCAAGTCCAATCTCTTACCACATAACTAAGAAAATGTATTTTACATTAAAAAGAAGCCTTTTAAAAAGGCCCTTCAGGCACAAAGTTAGTGTGTTTTCTATATATAACCCTGTATTATTAATACAATGAACTTATCTGTAGACTCTGTGGGTGAATATGACTTGATCATTGGAGATATGAACAATATGATATTCATTTTCAGTGCACCGTGTCTCTGCCTCCATAATGGTGCCCCCAGCCTTCAGTTCATTTCTTAATGATAAAGTGGGTCAATAGTGTGAAGCAGGTCTATGGATTGCATTTTTGCCGAGCATTAATATAAAATAAACAGTCTATAGAGAGAACAAATTTACCTTGCTTCAGAACTGCCAAGATCTGTAGATTTGGGGCACACAGGAATGATGAATGTGAGTGTGTATTATTGAAATAAGACCTGAACGGCACGGCAAAGGCTTCCCTGGGTTTAGTTACAGGGCTTGCAATATAAGTTGCTTTGGCTGGAAAATTTTAAGTTGGTGATTGATTTCTTTTCTTTTCATTTGATGTGGGTCATTTATCACTGTGTGCATTGTGGGAGATCATTTTCCTTTTTCAGTCATTGAAGAGTGTTTCAGGGTGGACTTAGGAGACCCCTTTAGCCCAGGTCTTTGTGAGTGTTAGTCTTTGAAATCTCCAAGTGCGTTTGTGTAGAATTCTATGGCTCTGTAAGAAGAGGAGATAGCGCAAAAGTTTTAATTACATTTTGTTATTGTATGTTAGGCGGTGTGTTCACTAAAAGGCATAAGGCTGGGTTATATGGTCTTTCAAGATCCCCGTGCTTGCATTCTGTGTGAGCAGATGCCCAGCCTGATACAGTTTTGGTGGTCCACTTGACTGATCTGGTGTAGGCTTAGTCTGGAGGAGCATGAACTTGTAGAGAGAAACACCACACCAGCCACACGGTCCTGTTGATCTCTGTAATGCCATAGTTAAATCATAGTGGAGCTGCTCTTAATTGTGTGGGAGATGTCTGGAGTGGGTGACGTGGGAATCCCTCCGGAGGCAGAAGATGCAGCTAGAGATAGAAAGGCAGTACCTATCAAAGGGGCAGTGTGGAGGCCTTGAGACGTGGAAAAAGGCAATGGGACTGGCAGGATTGAGAGCTGTGTTCAAAGCTGCAGCTGAAGTACTTTGCTGGTCAGAGCTTAGATGACCTGCAGGACAGACTCAAGGACATAAGAGCAGCAGGTAGGCAGAGCTGTCTTTAGCACAGGTGCAAACCCATACAAAGCTGTAGCTTCAGTGCTACTTCCAACATCGTGGCCACTGGCATTTGCCACACATCCAACACTATCTCTGCCTCTGTCTGCTCATGACTTCTCCAGACTGGTCTGGTCCAGGGAGTGGTCAGACACCACTAACTTTTCAGGGTCAAACCACACGAATGTCTCATTCCTAGCCACTTGGCCCATCTTGTATCTCGTCGGGGTGAATTTACTGCTTTGTTGCACCAGCTTCCTGGGAACTGCTTTCATCTTGGGTTAGAAGCCTTTTTAACCAAATATCCTCTTAATCTGCTCTTTCCCTCCCTGGTAAAACAGCTGTGTAAATTGACAGGAGCTGGGAAACAGCAGCTTTGCAGCTAATAACGTGAGCTCCTGGTGCTTCCCCGCTGTGTTTTAGCGGGAGGTTGTCCATCTGACACCGTTGTGCTGTTGCACCTCCATTCCCCGTGTCCCTGCTGGTAAACCAACATCCATGTGGGCTGTGCCCCTCAACGCCCAGCCTGGCCTCGGCACGCAGGGACTCTTTAGAAAATCCTTGCAGCCTTTTCGCATGATGTCACTATTTTACTGCCGTGTCTTTTGCAACGTTTTATGTTATTCTTAACAAATGGAGTTAGCCTCTAGGAGTGGTGATGGCTTATCTGTTGGGGGGGCAGGCTTGTGAAAGGAACTACAGGCACACAGTGCTCTTTTATCTAAGTTACAAAGGCACCGGGAGCATCCCATATGGAAACAGCAAGTATCTAGTGAGGTTACACCTTCTAGGCAGAAAGCCCTGTAAAGGTGAGGTGTGGAGGAGGGTGGGGGAATGAGTCTGGCTGTGGGCAGAGGTTTGCTTTGAATAAAGGCAGGTGACATCTCTGCTGTGCTAATGTCGATTTTCTTGCCGGCCTGAGTATTTAAGGTCACGGCCAATGTCAAAGCAAGAATTTGGGCTGTGCTGTTCTGGGCTGCAGCCACCCTGGATGTAACACAGTTGTGTTCCTGGTGTTCTCTGGGTAAAAATCAGCATGTTGACAATTTATGTCTCAGCCCTGTTTTTATTCTGGGATATTTCTCCCCCACCCCCCCTTCCGTGACTGTCAGTATTTCAGAGGCTACTCTGCTGACACTGGTGTCAGCACTTTGTACTCTGATGCTGTTTTCCTCTGGATGCTCAAGGCTGATGTGATAGTTTTGTTCTTTCACTGTGCCTCCCCCTGCACCCCCACTTAATAAAGACAGAGCGGGTATCACTGTGTGGCAGCACTACAGCCAGAAGGAGCAGGCTGGGAAGTGCAGTGTGGTCTGGCCAGAGGAATAAGAACTCCTGCCTGCTTTTATCAGGAAGGTGGGAGTTTGCTTTCTGTCCTCTTCCTCCTTTTGCTTCAGTCTCTTCACTAAAGCAAAGCAAGGAACTGTTAGGGGATGATGAGACTCTGCTTCCCTGTTGTGAGTGGCTTAGCTTTTTAGAAAAAGAACTACAAAAGTCCCACCGAAATAAGAGCAGAATGAGAATTGAGTCTTTGGTCTGTCATTAATTTACTGTCCCTGATCCTGTGAGTTGCACTTGGAAATGGTGCAATTTTTTTTTATTCGAAGTCCAACTCTCCAAAATCTGACCTTTGTAAGGTGTCATATCTGGCTTCTAAATGCCATTCTGCTTTCTAGCCACTTCCAGATAAGTATGATAAAAGCCTAAAGTTTGGCAGTCAGGTTGAAATGTGGGAGAGACTTCCAAAGCTTGTTAATACCAGTTGGCCTTGGGAAATCACTTCCATTGGCTTTCAGTCTTCCAGCCTAAATTATTCCATCAGAAATTAATTTTGTTGACTGTACTTTTCTCATTAATATTTGTCTCTCTCTGCCTGCTGTAAGGAGTAATTATGAGTTTCCTATCTAGGTACAGCTTGGAAATGAGCATCATGGACATAATTTTGCATGCTCAGAGTTATATACTCATTTTGGAGAGATTCCCCATTCTGCCAAGATTGGTGGTCATGGGACATCAGCTATAGCCATGTTCCTCGGGGACATGCTGGAGGTGGTAGCATGAAGGAGGGCTCCCATAGCAAGGGCTTTGCATTGCTTAGAGTTTGGTTTTGGTGTTTGTTGTGTGGTCCATATCCTTCCACCTTGGTGTACCTTGCCCTGAAAAACGCCAATGTGGTGTCTTCTAGCGCCAACAGTGTCTGTCCCCATCTGCTCAGCCCTGTGGCCCCTGGGAACAGTGACATTTATTAGATATGTGCTTGAGCACTGCTCACTGAGAAGCGTGGCTGAGGTCCCTGGAGCAGGGACAGGCTGTGCTGTGCCCTTGCACAAGAGCACATTGTTTCCCCTCGTGAATCACAGAGCCCTTTCATCCCAACGGGTACCCGCACCCAGTGTTTTGGAGAAGGCGATCATCTCCTCTCCCTCTGACATGAACATCTTCACTTGGCTTTGGTGTGGGGAGGAATTATTGCTTTTATGTTGTCTTCAGTCACACGGTGTGATATTTAGGGTTGTTTGGGGTTTTTTTTGCTTTGCTCGGTTCTTGACTGTTCAGTGGGGGAGGATGACCGAGCATTTATACCGAGCAGTGGTATAAAATGATAACTGCCTGTATGGGATGAAGGCTAAATTTTCAAAACCTGTGAAAGTGGTTCAGTTTTGGAGATCTGACTTGGACACTTGTCAGGGTCAGGTTTGGGAGCTTTTGCTTATGCAAAGCAGCAGAAGCGGGTTGTTTCCATTTTTTCCATTTTGTTGCCGATGGGGTTGTCTTTGTCCAACTGTGCCCTGGTGTACCCTAACAGAGACTCACTGCCCCCGGAGAGGAGCTGCTGTCAGAATACTTTAAAGTTGGTCAGACTGGGGTCCTGCTTCGTGAGGTTTATCAGCAAAGATTTTCAGTGCCTCCAGTGGGAGGCTATTTTTATTCTATCCAGGGGCTACCTTCTGCTCTGAGGTCTATTGCATTTTTTTGAGTAGAGAAACCTGCCTGGTTTAGGACAACCTTAAATATCTTCATCTCTTGCAATCTGTAAAAGAAGATAGTCTTTTATATAAGAAAAAAGTTTTGGGCATTGCTATGACATGTTTGGGATTTCTTTTATTATTTTTTTTCCTGTGTAAGGGGAAATGCACTGAGTTTTCTCCCCTGAGCGGGGATGACAGCAAGCGAGGTACCTAACAATTCACCTTCTACTCTGATTGGTGCTGTGACTGTAAAAGAAAATCCATGTTGTGTTTCATTGCACCATGTAATCAAGACTGGAAGAGCTCTCAAGAGATCATCTGGTTCATTTTCCTGCCCTCTGGCAAGTTCAGTCATACCTGTGTCTTTCCTGACAGATGCTTTTTTGAAGACCTCTGCAGCCTCTCCAGGCAGCATGTTTCAGTGCTTCACAAGCATAAGTTACCACTAAGAGTCTGGTTTCTCCCCACCTTGTATTTAACCTGAACCATCTCTGCTGCTTTTTAAACCTGTGGCTTCATGTCCTGCCCGTTTTGAATACAAAGAACAGGTCTTTTTTGCAGCAGTATTAAATATTTGAAGGCTATTCACATGCTTCTCTCTTTATGGTAAATAACCCCTGTTTGTTAAATCTTTCCTTCTTCGTGGTGGATTCAAATCTTCTATATAAACTTTAATTGGCCTGTCTTCTCAAAGCTATTCTGTGAGTGACGATCCCAGTCATTAACTAATCCACAAACAGTTTAAGCCCTTTGATCAGCATTTTATTTGTGTACTTTAATAGGCAATTTGGCCAGCATAGGCGGCTTCTATTTGTGCATCGCTGTCTCTGACTGACTTGATGGCCTTGTGCTGATGTACGAGCCGAGTATCCTCAAGGTTTTCTGCTCCTTGCTAGCTGCCATTTATTCCAAGAGGAAGACTGGGTGCCCCAACACAATGCGGGGCTTGGTGTGATCTGATTTTTGTGGGATGGTCTTTGCCATGTGAAGGCTGTGCATTCAGATAGAAAGGGAGCGCAAAGAGAGGATAACCAGTCATGGAGTCGTGGGTCTCTGCAGGCACCCAAAATATACATTGATGTATGCAGGAATTTGGAAATGAACATGTGCTCAGACAGGTGGTAGGCTGTGAAATGTCACTTGGTATTAGGGCCTTCTGATGTGGCTGTATTTGAATAGTCAGATCTTGCTTGGAGGTCAACCACTACAATACTGTGATTTGGATGACCTTGATGTGTAGGTTTTTGGCTCCAAGGGAATGTCAAGGAAACTTATGCTTTAGCAGGATATATGTGGAAGAGAGAAGGGGGAGTCATACTCCCTTTCAGTAATTTTCTCTGGATTTCTTTGTTGTAGGTGAGTGTTTTAACTACCTTGGAGCGGCGATTCAACCTCCAGAGTGCTGATGTGGGTGTCATTGCCAGCAGCTTCGAGATTGGCAACCTGGCCCTCATCCTCTTCGTGAGCTACTTCGGAGCCCGAGGACACCGGCCACGCTTGATAGGATGTGGAGGGATAGTCATGGCCTTGGGTGCCCTCCTTTCCGCGTTGCCTGAATTTCTGACTCACCAGTATGAATATGAATCGGGAGAAATACGCTGGGGGGCTGAAGGGAGGGATGTGTGTGCTGCCAACGGGTCCACCAGCGATGAGGGACCAGACCCGGACCTTATCTGCAGGAATAGGACTGCTACCAACATGATGTACTTGCTGCTCATTGGAGCACAGGTTCTCCTGGGCATTGGTGCTACCCCTGTCCAGCCCCTGGGAGTTTCCTACATTGATGACCACGTGAGGCGGAAAGATTCCTCCCTGTACATAGGTAAGGCTCTCTGAACTTCGTCTAACTAAAGGCTTTCCTTGTGGGACAGCATCTCCCTCTTTGATTACCGATTTGATGCCAGTGGGAGAGATGCCTTGAGGCTTCTTCTCTATGTGCTTCTGTGCTCATAAAGGTAACTTGGCAGGGGTCTCTACACCGAGCTGTTCAAAGCACCAGGGAAACACAGTGATATTTGCTTTTATTGCAGCAATAGTAAAGGCTGACAGCCATGATGATTATTTCGGGATGATTAGGAAGATGCTCGCTCCTTCTATTATGTTTGACCAGATTGCTTTATATTCTGATATTGGTTGCTTGTGGTTGACTTTGAGCTGAAGAGTTTCCAAGTGGTATATATGATAATGGTGATTTCTTTTTTTTCCTCAAGATGCCCCACTTCCCTTCCTGCTCCTGAAGCGTTTGTCTGTATCTGAGTGATCATGGCAGTATAAACAGACTGAGAGGAAACGCGTGTCTTGTCACTAACACCATCATATTTTAGCAAGGAAGTTATGGAGTTACTGTTACGGAGTAGCTGCTGTGACCCCACATGCTGAGATAGGACCCCAGTTAATGTGATCCCTGTAACGGAATGGGATGCGGAAGCTGGTGAGGTCTATTTTGAGATATGGTGAGCCTGAAGTAGAACTCATGATTCTGGTGATCATGTTGCAAAATTCTTCCAGAGAGTTAAGATGTGAAATTTGGCTTCCGTTACATCTCTTACTGGGGTACAGCGCTCATGGGTTTCAGCAGTGTCCAGCTGGAGTGTCGTCTCCAGCAGGTTCTAAGAGGATGTTGCGGGTGAAGTTGTCTTCTGAAAAAAACTGACCAGCTTGACTCACTCTTCTTTCTGTGGGACTTGTCATTAGATAAATGGCTCCATTGCAATAAATCAATGAAGTGTGTGTTGCCTTTGAAGTGGTCCTGCGGCACTTGCTAGTGTAGTTTCTAGAAACCATAACTGTGCACTTGTCCTATCGTCCCTCTTTTGGCTTGACTGTCAACTGAATGGATGATCCCATTAACAGTTATTGTTTTGTGAAGACATTTTTTATCAAGTTTCCAAGCATAACTGCACGCAGCTGGGGTATGGCCATAGATAGCAAAGCTGAACAGTCCTGCTGACTTTTTGAGCAGTGTTCAGTGTCTTGGGATAGTGCAGAGGCCTGTGGGAAAGACTAACTATATAACATGCTATAGCATTCCAGGATGTATTGCTGCTTCTGCATATTCAAAGTGTGTCCGTGTTTTCCAGTAACTGGCTCTAAAATCATAGTGTTTCACCTTTTAGCTTTGTCACTGAGTCATTATTCATCTTCATGTGGTTCTGTAAGTGCTTGTGAGGGATCCACTGGATAAAACAAGATGATATATAAAATACAAGATACTGGTACAACCTGAAGGTGAGTAATGAGACTAAATTCACTGCAGCAACTTTGCCAACACCATAAAAGATGAGCTGGAATTAAGAGTGATTCTAAGATTATCTATTATAAATAACTATATAGAGAAGCAGCAAGTTCTTTCAGTCTGTTCCATGAGCATTTTTTAAGCAACACTTCATGTCTGAGAACAGGATTGAGGAGAGTGCATGAGAGGAGAACTAGGAAGAGTGATTCTTTTTGTTCCTGAGATACATTCATCTTGTATGCTAAAATAACTTCTTTAAAGTTGGCAGATCAACTGTAGCTGAAAAAATACTGCCAGAAAATGATTTCTGCTTACTATATGCTGCTTTGGACATATGCTTCTAACCATGTTCCTTTCTCCATGTAGAGTCTAAAAAAGCACAAGTATTTTGGGGTTGTTTGCTTTACTGGCAAATCATAATCTGAATTTCTGCATATGAATTCTGGGTTGCAGAAGAGTGCATGTGTATGCACTCTCAACCAATCAGCCGTACCAACAATGAACTTCAATATCTGGCCTGTCCCAGCCAATCCATCACAAGCCTGTTTTCAGATTTGGGATGATTAATTCTTACGTCAACTTGCAGTCAATTTGGCTAGTAAAAATGAAATCTAACAGGAGAAAATTACAGGAGAAAAAAGGTATTCTGTGAATGAATGTAAATGGAGAAGAAGCTGGTGGAAATGTACGTGTCTTCTCAGGCTTGTGGATATTTGAGAGCAGGTCAGACTTCTCTATTTGAAATGTTGTTCGAGAATTATTTGCTCAGATTGGTCTTTAGCTGATTATTTTTGTTGATGTCACCAATGCAATTTTCAGTGGCCTTAGCAGAAAGCTGGCTGAGCAGCTTACTCACTTGATTCTCCTCTGTTTCACAGAGGAAATAACTGCAGAGTGTATACTGTCACTGTGCTATATTTATATCAGTTTGCTTTCTCATAATAGCATGCTCACTCAGTAGGGGCTACGCTGTGTGCGACCGGATAAAACTGTTTTTGGGTAAGTTCCCTCAGTTTTAAATTAGGAGCAAATCTGGCATAGGTTGCTCCCTCAGGATAGAAACTAATTAATAACAGCGGTAATAGTCTGGCCGAACTTTCCATCATGGCTGAAAAATGATCAGGTTGACCAGTCTGTGCTGTCTTCAGTGTATTACTGACATTAGTATGTATATGCTGCATTTGGGCTGTTTTGTAGCTGGGGGGAAGAAGCAGTCTCTCACCTGACAGCAAAGTACTAGTAATTGTTCACCTGCTGCAATAAAAACCTTCTTGTGTCCCCAAGGGCAGCGAATTAGAAATCACATTGTGCACTGAGAGGTTTTTTTCCTGCTGAGTTGCACAAGAGTTCGGTGGAGTAAATTTATATAATATCTACTACAGCCTCTTTGCAGTGAAATGACAATACAGGGAGATTCCTCCAACCACAACCCACCTCCAAACCTTCTTTTGAAAAAAAACCCAAACTATTAGTACTATTATGTGTGTGCAGAAGACCGCAGATGAATACCATATGTGAACTGAAAGTGAAATTTTGGCTTTAACTTCTAGTGCAATTAGATCTGTGGAATCTAACACAGTTCTGGCCATGAAGTCCATCAAACCTGGCTCGTTGTGGTTTCTCTGCCATGCCAGACCCACAGGAGATGGTGGGCCGAGCAATTCTGTTGTGCATCCTTTGAAGGCAGAGGTTGCTCAGGCTTGTGCTCTACCAAGGATGTGGGGATTCATAGTTTCATATGAGAGATATATAGAGAGACAAGGGTGAGATATTACAGGAAGATATCTCTGTGGCATGGGCTGCTGACATGTAGTTTCATGTTTCTTGAGCTAATAGCATATTTTTTGATGCCTGCAATGTGTTGCTACCAAACTCAAACAGTTTCTGTTGCTGTAGTAACCAGCCATAAGAAAAGGGCTGTGTTGTGGTAACCGAGGGCAAATCAAATAAAAAAGATGCGTGTGTGAAAGTACGCACCAAAGGATGTTCAAAAAAAAACACGTCTGTGCTGAAACAGAGTTAGATAGTGGAACCATGCCTGCTCCTGCTAATGATGGGAAATGCATTCTCCTCCCATTTCAGCATCTGAGCTCCTGCTCAACAAGAGATGCTTCATCCAAAAGATGAAAAAACAATTAAAAAAGAAATTTTCTTCGCTGTAAGAAGTTTGGAAAAATCTTTTGTTTTGGTGCTGGTTTGCTTGCTTCTCTCTGTTTGAAGCTGCTCTTTGTTTAAGTTCTGAACTCCCATCTAGAGATTTCCAAAGAAGCAGGTTAATTTTGCCAGTGTATTTATTGGCATTTGACATAAGTAACCCCTTTGAGTTGAGGAATTCCTCACTCCTGCAGCTTGTGTAGCAGTAATCATTTATTTTGAAGGAGGAAAACTGTGTTGAAGACTACTTACTACACAGTTCCTTTCGCTACCCGCTAATGACTCACTTGACATTTCCCTCATTTCTTGAGTTCATTTTCTGCTAGGTCTTGCTGAGTTCTGTTGAAATCAATGGAGACTTTGTCATTAGCAGGGGGAGGAGAGGTGTTGTGGAGTTGATACAGCAGGGGGGAAAAAAACCTGATCTGACAGTGGTTATATGGATTTGCTGCCTCTCAGACAAGCAAGAGCTCGCGAGTGGTTTCTGGTCACTGGAGTACCCGCGTTGCTCTCGGCAGTGGTTTGAGCGTTCAGTGAGAGCCCAAGCAGTGATGTGGTAGATTAATGTTGTTAACAGTCTCTATACGCACCTTCTGGGCTTCCTGCAGCATTTAACAGTTGCTGATAGAAGTTGCTGCATCATGTCTGGAACATGATTACCTATAGAGCAGAATTTATAGCCTCTGGGAGCCAGTATTTGATCTGGGACAATTAAGGGCTGCATTATATTGAGGAAGTTGCTATTATTCTGTCTCCTGTGGAAGGAGGAAATTGATACTGATGTTAGAGGGAGCACTGCCAGATTGTGTGGCTCATTCAGAAGAATGCTTTGTTGATCTTTAATGTGTCGGAGATTCTCTTTTAAGTTTGCTGAAGCTGTCTCAGTGTTTAACTTCATGGACACACACGTGTGTTCAGGAGCCACCACTTCAGACTCCTTGCTGACACGCAGATATGCATTCCCATTCTGCATTCTGCATTCCCGTTCTTCTAATGGGAAGAATTTGAAGGAAGTCCCAGAAGGGGCAAGTCTTGCATCAAGGAGTAAGTCATGAGTAGTGATGAGTGCTCCGAAGTTATTAGTGGTGCAAGGGTGTGCCTGAGTGTGGTGTGTCCAGGGGAACAGAGCTGTTCTTGGCCTGCTTTGTGGCAGGGTGGAGGAACAGAGAGATAGAAAACTGTTGAGTGTCTGTCTTCTCTCTCCTCTTCTAGGCTTCTGTCTGCCCTTCTCAGTGTGTATTTTGGTGTATCGTAAGGTTGTTCCAGCTGTTACCCTCCTTATAAAAGGAGACCTTGACAAGATGGCGTTCTCTGTCCACATCTGCCCTGATGGGACTAACTTAGTAAGGGCGAAGGAACCCCATGTTGTCACTGATGACTCTGACCTTGGCTGCAGTGTTATTTTACATGGAATGTTCCACAAAAAGTGGAAGCACTTTTTGTTTTGTGATGACAGTACATTCACTCTCGCTTCTGGTGCTTTTTTGCTTGCTTTAAGCACCAACTCAAGATTTGCTGCAGAGGAAAACAAACATTGCCCTAGTTGGAATCTTGCTGTCTCTAGGGATAAATTTGTCCATTTGAAAAATCACATACGGTAGCTTACGTCAGTCAAAATGACAGCAGCCATTGTGTTTTGGAGAAGCAGAAGCATTTTCTCGATTGACAAGAATTAAATCTGAGTGTTAGTATCTATGGCGGTGAGCTAACAGCAAGTTATCAGCATAAGATGCTGAAATCATCAGAGTTTGAGTCAACATTTGGTATATGGTGATACAAAGAAATAATACTTGTATTTCTATTAGGAAGCTCATGTTGGCAGCTAAGCAGTTGCTGTGAGTTTTGAAATTGTTCATCTACTGTTTATATGATATTACATACATGAAGGTTCATCAATAAATAATAAACAAAAAGAAAAAGGAAAGGAGCTTCCTGACAACAGAAGTGGAAAAGCATTCAATGCCGCTAAAGAAAAAGACGTGGAAACTGGAGAGCTGGAAACCCCAACCTTCTGCAGGATATACCTCCGTTGTCTAACCAGTATTCTTCTGTGTTACTTACTGTATTTGAAGGACTGTAGAACACGCAGTCAGTGACAGCACCTTTCATAATAGCAAATGTTTCCCTTTTTTTGAAGCTTTCAGAATTTTGTTCCCTTGGGGACACCACATAATTCTGAAAAAAAAAAAAAAATATTTTGGAGCTGTAAAAACAGATTTCACAAATGTTTGGCTTTCAGACTGGAAATCTATTATCTTCTTTACATAGCTCTGTATCTACAGCATGATGGGTTCTGTGTAAAGATGGTGAGGACCCTGGGTACCCACAAAACTGTGTTGAGATGGACATTGTTTCTTTCCCTTCCCAATTTTGTAGAATACTTTTTCGTTCTGTTTGGTTTGTGGTGGGATTTTTTTTGGCTTTTTTATTCCCTTTTAAGAAATTTACTCAATTTTCCAGTAGCTGCTTGCTACTTTTGTCTCTGACTGATGAAATGTCTTGCATGGAGGATGAAATGTATTTTTCTCAGTTTTGCGCTTTCCAAATTTCTTCAAAATTTCTTGAAGTGTATGTTTGAACCTATTGTTTCTATACCATAGCAAGTAATTTTTCTTTATAGCATACAGGTCACGTCACTAACTTTTTGAGGCCCTCCATTTATGTGTATTCATTGGAATGTCTTTAGGATCCTCTTGAGAGGTCTGTAGAGCTCTGCCCATGCTGCCTGCTTGGCCCTTTTGCTCCTTGCAGCCTTTCCTCCTTGGCTGTACCTCTTGTGTGCTCCCTCGAGGCCTGCAGACAGCTTGGGTGCTTTATTCACATTAGCCCTTCTTGCTGGAACATGTTTCTCTGAGCTCACCCACCTAAGGCTCTGCCAGCCTTGTGCCTTCCTTAAGCCTTTTCCTTTTAAAGCCTGCTTCTACTAGGGTGTTTATAGTGGATCTTGGCTGATTTCCTATCTGCTGTTATCTCCTCTGTTACCCATGAGCTGCTCAGTCAGCTTGTCCACCTCCATGTGGGCACGTGTGGAGCGTGAGCACTTGGTCAATAGAATCACTTTTCTCCTTGCTCGTATGTGCAGTTTTATAGGTATGTAATATTTTTAGCCTGGAGACTTGACAGAATTTTGTAATTGCTTTGTTCTGTAAATGCATCCTCCTACGGGTGATTTGGAGAGCCTTTCCTTGCTTCCACGGTCTCCAAGGGGTTGAGAACGACACGGTATTAGCCCTAAACTGAAAGCGTGAGCGCTGCGATGCCTGTTCATTACTGAAAGGCATCTTTGCATCAGAGTCACTACATTGTCTTCCCCATGGACTTACTGTGATCAGATTAAATCGCGTGGCTTCATGCGGACGTACCGCTATTAACTGTGCTGGCCTAACCCACTGATCCATTGATAACCTGCAGCCTTCTGTAATTACTCCCCTTTGGGGAGAGGTCTGTGTTCTCATTTGCCGTGTGTCACCGGGGCTGGCTCGGTTACACGTCCCCTTTTACACGGCCAGGGGTAATATAACGGAAAATTAAATGGAAACATAAACAAGTGTGTAGGATTTATTAAAGCAGTAACAATAATCAATTAATGGGAATGGCCTTCTCCACTGCAGGCAGGAAGGCTGAGTTGTGAAAGGCGGTAGCTAAATGGATGCATTTATTCAATTAAATGTATATATGCACAAAGTCGTAACTGCTATGGGCGCCATTATTTTACAGCAATTGCTCCAGTTACCTTAACCTTCTGCTAATAGCTTTGTTTTTTGTTACGAGCTAAGTAAATAAAGCTTGAGTCCGACACAAATGACTATGTGAGAGAACATATTGAGGGTGGGAGCTGTTTCCATGTTACTCTGTGCTCTCTGTGTACTCTGCAGCTGATTTTTGGTTTAATTGGGATTTACTGACCCTGGTGTCTTGTAAAAATCATTTCACTTTATGAGCATGTTGGTTTTTTTCTGTAGTATATTTCAAACAGTCATCAGTGAGGTACATCACTTCTGGGGCAGCCTCTTTAAAGCCACGTCCTTGTCATTTAAATGGCAGACATACAAAGGACGGTACGTATTAGTACTGAGGTTCATAAAATTAATTACATAGATTGGAAGGTGCTGAGTTGACCATGTCAAGAGCTGAAGGCTGTATTGTACCTCCTTGATGGCGCAAGCGAGAGCAAGCTGGCTTGTGCTGTCAATCTTGGCCTTTTTCCTGGGAATTTAACTGAGACTCCTCAACTCCTTGCACATAAGGAGCCTCCAGATGTTTTGCTCCCAATTATCATGCTGGCACTGAGGACTCTTGGCAGCGTGTTTGGCACGTGCCTTTGTATGGCAAGACAAGGCACTGGATCTGCCCCTTAGCCAGCACGAGTCAGGGCACTGGTCTCAAAACAGCGGTGAAAATCTTCTTGCCCGATACGGACGTTTGTGTTGTTTGGTGTGGAGGATATTTTCGGGCTTGTCAGAAATGATTACCCTGCTCATTCTAAGCCAAGTGAGCATCTCGTGAATTTTGCTGTGCCTCTGTAACCTTGCAACAAAGGGCAGTGACCTGAAGTAGTGTTGAAAGATAACAGTTGCAAATAGTTATTGCTTGATTGTGTGTCCTGACACACACTTGGTGCGCAGTGCCAGAAGGGCTGCAGACCCCTCCTTGCTGCTGCTCTTGGTGATGTCTGCCATGTTGTGAGCTGCTGTGAGGGTTTTACCCCTCCCGCCATTTGGAGAGGCTGCTGCAGGTTTAAGTTGGGTGCTGGGCCTGACACCATTCATACTCTTTGGGGGCCAGATAGGTGCTATCAGAGTAAGCTCCTGAAAGTGTTTGGTTTTGCTGAGTCCCAAGCATTGCCGTGACACAAAGGCACAGGTCAGGCCATAGGCTGCGGGGCCTGGTGGCACTTGGCTGCCACAGTGGCCATGGAGCTGTGTTTTCACCATGGCCGTGTGTTGATGGATCTGCACGGTCGCTCCCTGAGACAACGGCTGAAAAAGCAGAGCTCCTTTGGGGTTGTGAGGAATGGAGCAGGACGAGCTTTGTCCCAGCGGCTGCGAGGACATCAAGGAGTGATGGCAGATCAGGCCTGGGTCAGACTTTCCTCCAGGCTGGCTGCGTAATTGGTGTGGTGGGTCCCACAAGTGCTTGACCAATGTGACAGGTTCAGTGTATGAATCTCATTAATTAAAAAATAAATGCTGTTAACACCAGAGGAACAGCTGTGATGTGAGTCAAAGGTGTGAGATGGCCCAATAGTACCTGTTTTGTGAGACTTGGGGCAGAGCTGCTGTGGAGGCATCATAGCAGCTTCAGTAACTTCTGTGTCTGATAACAGTAACTCGTGTCTAAGTGTTATTATGTCTCAACACTTGTGTGTCTGATGGACCAGCCTGGAGGAGAAAGCGTGGCCACGAGTCATTAGGCACCTTGCAAAACAAACATTAAATTCCTTGACGTGTTGCTCCGTCACCTTGTAAGCCCTTAGAAGAGTCTGTGGAGCGGGAGCCCTTCCCTGGTGTGATGTGTGGACTTGGAGGGAAAGCAGTATGTGCATGGGATCAGCAGCAAACTGAAACCTCTCATCTGTCAGCCTTGCCACCAGGGGCCTGTGTTGAGATGTAACCCACCAAAGATGTGCCAAGATGTGCCTGCTTACTCTGGAGCCCTGTCCCCCCTGCTGGTGGGAAAGCCACCGCTGTGCTGGTGCCAAGGTTTTTCCCCACTGATGACCCTGTCCCTTCACAGCTGCCACACCACTGAGTCTTCCAAACCAGCTCTGCTGCCACAAGGAAAATGCTGGGTAAAGGACCTGAACTGAGCTTGAGGAAGGTGAAATTTGCCATCACCTGCATCTCGGAAGCTCCAGCTGAAAATGGTACAGAGCAAAAAAAAATACATGTTTTTCTTTCATGCATAGGGTTTGGTTTGGTTCACCCTGGGAGTAAACTTGAGGCTTTTTGATCTCTTGTTTTCTCAGGAGGGCAGCACATAGGCAATCTGCAGGGCTGTGGACTCCGTGGAGGGATGTTCTTTTTTCACTGCTGGAGTGTCTGTGGCAGCCAAGTGCATCCAGAGCGTGACCGGGGAGCAGCACAGGCTGTGGACCTGGTGGTCCGGAGTGGGGAAGGGGAAGCTGGGAGCATCCATGCTGCAGGAAAAGGGCTGCAGAAGGACCTCTGCTTGGCTGGTTTGGGGTTCTTCAGCTGGGAGCTTTCCCTGTGGTTTTGGACAAATCATTTTGGCTTTGCCTTCTCAAAGTTTGGGGTTTGGTCCCTAAATTGCTCCTTTGAACTTTGCTCTTTTGAAAGCACTTGGAAACTCTTTTTGCCTATTTCTTCTCGTCAAAGTACAGCCATTTCATTAACTGTGCTGCTAATGAGGTATTTGGCTTTTCCTTAGAGGGAGGCCCACTCTCACTAAAGTCCTCTTTTGATTTCGATAATAGGCATTTTTGTCTGGAGAAGGCTATCCGAATTTGGCCCTTTATTAACCAATTAAAATGTGAGGATTTAAATACTTTCTCGGATGGATGTTAACAACAGGTCACATTGCTCTTTGACTTAATACCTCAGAGTACTCACTGCAGCTAAACAAGCCTGCATCTCTTACAAGGTGATGGGTCTGGCCAAAGGCAGCAGATCAAAGCAATAGCAGAAATTCAAGCAGGTAGAAGAGCAAGATGCACAGTGCACTGATTCTTTCCTCCCTGTCTCCCTCTGCTTACCTTGCTTTTTCCCTGTGGTTTTCTGTACATTCCTATCCTCGTTGTTGGACAAGCCATTCCTTCTGTTTGTAAGAGATGTTGTATTGCTTATTGCAGTTGGAAAGAAATAATATTAGGGGTGAAAAGAAGACAACCGGGACAATTTTGCTATATTAGTCATTGCTGCAGAGACCAATTACCCTTGTGAGGAAAGAGCACCCGTATTTTGTTAGCCATCAGCTAACAACATATGGATGTCCTAGTTCAGTCAGACTGATCATCAAAAGAATAATACACATTAGAGAAAGCTTTCCCTCTGCACAGTTCTGAACTCTGCACTGGGGAGAATGGAAGAAGCAGTGGCATGTGAGAAGTTACCTACAAAGCCAAGGTGTCTTGAGCATCGGTTAGTGCTTTCCTGTCTTTGTCTGTGGGTTACTGCTTAGCTCTCTTTTTGTTTTGGGGGAGTACATTTTACATAAAAACTCACTGCAGTGCAAGCGTAAGGATGTTTTACTTCACTGTTGTTTTATGGCAATGCTTGCCTTCATGTACGTCTGCTCTAAAACCATTCTCTTCTGGTACTGGTGGTAGAAAAGTACACAGCATTGGAGACCATGCAAGAGGCAGCACAGCAAGAAACTAATCTATTACAGTTCTGTGTAACCTGTGAAGGGTTTCCCACAGGTGCCAGAGGATAAGAGGCTTGGTAGAGAGAGGTAACACCTTCCATTTGATCAGCTGAGGCAGCTGGAAAATACACATGTTCATGCCTAGTGGATCTTGTTCTGATCAATGTGAGGACTCATATTTAAGGATTTACTTTTTGTTTTCCAGCTGTCACCTAATCTGGTAAAATACACTTCTTGCCTCTACAAACCTTGCTTCCCTTCCTGTGTTGATGAGAATTATGTATCAAATGGAAATGCAGGTTTTTCTGTAAGTGGATACCAGAACTCATTAGTTGTTTAGCATCCTGGAGGTACTTCATTTACAAGTAGTAGCAAAACTCAAGCTAGACAGGGGTTAAACAGCAATGTCTCCAGGGTTATAAAACAAGTTAGTGGGAGGGTGAATAGACCCCAGGAATTCTGACTCCAGTGCCCTGCAATTACTCTGAGACCTAAAACATTTCACTGCATTCCTGCAGAACAGTGTGGTTTCCGTGGGTGCAGACAGCCTTTCCTTCTCACTGCCAGGGGTTAATGGCTCTGGCTTCTTCCCTGCTAGCACTACCCTTCTCTAACTCTGCAAACCATATTTAACATGTCTCCAAGAGATGGGTGTTTAAACTAAGACCAACACTGTCTTTGTGTAATGGCCAGTGAGGTGCAAGAAGCAGGTTGAGGACAGTCAGACTCCATGCTGCTCCATAACCCACTTCCAGGAGCCCCCAGAACAGGACGTGCACTCTGGGCTTGTCCCATCATTTTGAAGCTCACTTGTACTTTAGCCTGCACAGCAGAAATGACTGTGAATTCCACAGTTCCCAGTGGCTTTTGTCACCTCCTAGTTAGGTTTTGCATGTTCCTGTGCAATCTGCTTTAGCTGGACCTGCTCTGGCAGGGGGTTTGGACTAGATGATCTTCAGAGGTCCCATATCACTTTGTGATTCTGTGCTTTGTCTTCCCAAGTCGGTTACTTTCTTGCCGGAATGCTTAGGATTTTGCCTTTGAGGCTATGAAGGTGGTGAAGTTGGCACAAAACTGTTCTCCTGGAGTGAAGGTATTTTAGAAGTGGCAGCTGCCTGTCAAAAATCATGTTGCTGGCAGAGGAGGCAGTTGTACCATCACCCTGGCCTTGCCACATCCCACCACCAATAGAAGTGCTCGTAACTGGTAAGAAAGTGCTGGGGGGGGGGGCAGGATAAGGGACAGGCTGGTGCAGCTGGCAAAGATCAGGGCAGGCCATCCCACCAGGTGAAAAATTTAGTCTTAAATGGGTTTTGCTGATGCATAGACAACCTGTTGAAGTGAAAATTTCAGATAAACAAGGGGAGTGAAGAGGAAGCTGTGCTGCTCTCTAGCATTACTGGATAAAATACTCCCATGGGTAGCTCCTTGAGTTCATCTCACATTCTGCACCCCCTCCCAAGCTATAGTAACGTGGAGACTAGAGCAGCTCGAGCAAATCTTTCTGAATAAATTAGTCTCGCTGTCCTGTGGTGTTCCATGTCTAAGTAAACAGATGAGACTCACTCTGTGCCTTAAAATCAGCAAGTTTGGGCTTTATTAGCCCCGGAGGAGCAGTAAATTCTAGAACTGAGCCAGAGGAATGGAGGGAGGAGGAGGCAAGTGGGGAAGGGGGTGAAGTGCTGGATAAGGATGTGCTCAAGAAAATCTGTGCTGCTCATTGCAGCCCAGGAGGGCAATTTGAAATTGGATCTACAGTGCAGGAGGGAGCTGTTGGAGGTGACTTAGGATGGGGTAAGGGTTTGTGAAATTTGCGTAAGCAAAGGCTGCATTCAGCATAGGCAAGAATAAGGATGCTGGCAAAAATAAGGTGAAGTGGGGAGGTGGAGTATGGAGGTGAGCAGCAGCTAATTAAAACTCAGGGGGGAGACAGGTATTAAAGCAACTACAGTTAACACAGGAGCTAACCCGACACAAGAGAACATGGTATGGGCCATCTCCATTAAGTCTACAGAAGCCTAGATCCTCACATCAAAAGGCTCTTTAATTTCTATTAAAATCCAGACTCTTTAATGTAATCAATAACTGTGGGAATTAGGTGTCTAAATAGAATCCAGGCTAAATTTTGCCTTTCTGGGTGATTTTGTTCTGGGTGATTCTCAAGGGCATTCCTGTGTCTCTCCCTCTAGACCATGAGACGCACGTGGTCTCAGTTTTCTTGCAAAGCAAGCTTGTTTTTTGAATAAACAGTGTGTTTTGATGGTGGGTGTGGGTGGTGTCAGGAGGGGAAGCGATTGTGCTAGGAGCCTTGTTCCCAAAGAGATCCTCGTGTTTACTGAAGATGCTAATTTTTGCCTCCAGCCCATCATTTTTTCTCTCCTACCCCTAGCACACTGATCAAAGGCGCTGATAACATCTGCACTGAGTAAAAAGCTTATAAGAAAAAAGAACACTCTTGAATTTCAGGAGCACCACTGATTGCTGTTTTACTTTTTGGCTGGCATTTTTTGGAGGGATTTTTGAGACTGGAGGTGGTAAAGGAAGGAAATGCTTTTGGTTTTTGGTTTTTTAATGCCCCATATGGCCGTTTTATTAACTGGAAGACCTCCAACTGTGATTTGGGTGATGTTGTACAGCTTCAGAGCAAAACTCATGCCCAGCCGTGTGGCTGAGAATACTTCTGCCTCTGAGTGTGGGCTGCAGCTCTCCCATCTAGGGCTAGGGAGTGAAATAAAAGCTGCATTTGCCCTGATTTGCTGACCCCCAGGAAAACACTGTTGCTTTTCATGCTGGGGATGTTGAGCTTTTCAAACAAAATGCAAACCTTAAACAAATTAGCTGTCAGCAGCTCGTCAAAAAGCACTGATGTTTGAGTTGAGGTTATAGGAGTGATGCGTACAGCAAACCCACAAGTTTGGGGGTTTTAACACTTTGCAGTGAGTTTATCCACCACAACGTTGGTAGTAGAATGGCTATACTTTCACATTCTTCCCTGCTTGGACAAGTGGGATTTTCTCCCATAGTATGAAAGACACCACATTGCAAACCAGGCTTTTGTACCAGTGATGTGCACTTTGTGTATCCAGGCACTTCCCAAACACTGGCTCTTTGGTTCCTGCCCAAGGAGCATTTCTTTGCATTGTCTGCCAGATTTCTCTCCCATCTCCCATGCTGTGACAGAGAAATGACTTGCTCTGTGTGGCATCTCAGTTGGCAAAAGAGACTGAGAAGTTAGAAATAGCTTTTAGTCATGTCCTCACAGTCTTCTGCAAGTGTGTATGTTTAAATTACTACCTTGGTTTTCTGTCCAGGAGACTTAGTAACAGAGCATTTCTCAGACCTGCCTTTTTATTTTCTCACTTTTATATTCTGTTGTGCAGGGGAAGGGAGGATTGGGAACCTCAACCTTTGTTAGGTGAGTGTCTTAGTTCTTCTACAGTATCCTGGAGATTTTCTTTCTCTGAGCAGGATGCGAGGGAGAGGAGTTTGTTTAAATTGATTCTTTTAGATTTAAGGTCTTGCTTCGTTGTCGGCTGTGAGTGTGGAAATGGGATTTGATGCTTAGGGGTGGACCTTTCCCATTCTACATCCCAGAAGCTGTGCCTCTACTCCTGCTCCTCAGCCTTCAGTGCTGGGTCCAGCTGTTGTACAGTGGGAATCCACACTAGTGCTGTCAGGAGTTAAAGTTCAGCAGATGATTCATTGTTTTTCCTGCCAGCTTTTCTCTGGAGCAGTGCTGGGTAGCACAGAACTGCTGTCTGCTTGCCAAAGGTGATGTTTAGGATGGAACGGGCTGGTAGAAGTTGCTCCATGGGTAGGCAGAGCTCCCCATACCTGCTAGCAGTGCCTCAGGGCTGTTGCTCCCTTTCTCTGGAAGGTGCCTCCGGATGGGAAACAACCTGCCAGAGATGAAGTATATCAATGAGCTGGGCTCTGGTTATGGCAGGTGGGTGGTGTATCAGCAGGGTCCTTGCAACAGCAGGAAGGGTCTGCTGCCAGCTGGGCCAGAAGCAGAGATAAATTTTCACTGTGCTGAAACTGTGGGAGCACAGTCATGGCTGTGTCACTTCACATGCCACCCCTGTGCCTCTTGGGGACGGTGAGTGTGCTTGGCAGGCTGACTTGCTGCTGCAAGGTGAGAAAGTGGCACAAAGCAGGCACAGGCCCAATTTGGCAGGTCATAATGTCTGGACCTCCACAGGGAGGTGGTGGAAGAGGAGCAGAAGAGGCCAATATTGACCATCAAGACTTACAGCCTCCAACCCAAGTTAAAGACTTATTAGTCACAACCTGACAAAGTAGCACAAAGTGGCTTCTGTTTCCTGAAGGGTCGTCTTTTCTGCTGTTGTCATATATTCTGGTAGAGACCATGACTTGTGACCCCATTGATGCCCTAGACTGTGTTACTGCAAGTGAATGTGTCCTTTTTTAGCCAGCTGTGTTCACAACTGTCATTATGAGTAAAGAAAAGGGAGATTCGTAGGTGGCACTTAGATTATTGTCTTGGATTATTCACTTGGCTCCTCTGTGCAGCAAGAGGATAAGCCTCACTCCAACAGAGGGAGTATAAATCGAATTTGAGGTGTCTGCAGTGAGGGCCAGTGTGGCAGAGTCTTTCTTTCCTCTGCAAGAGCCTTTGTCCCAAACCAGGTGCTTAGAAGCACTTCATGGTTTAGCACCAAGTTTGTGTTCTTGTTTCCAGTTCTGCTCTTCTTTAGAAAGACGTTTGGGGTTTAATTAAAGTCGCTACCTAACTTCAAGTCCCTGGTGTTTTTGGGTTCACAGTAGTCAAGGGAGAGACAGGCTTCTCTGCAGGATTTGAGCTGAGGGACTTGAGACTCACCTCGGGAGATGCTGCTCTCCAGGAATTGCTGCTGCATCTAAGGATGCTGTCATTTACCCAAGTCTCTAGCTTTGATGTTTAGGGTAGGGTGGTTAGAGTATCCCCCTTAAACACAGATTGTGCAGGATTACGGCTGGAAAACAGCCAAATCCCAGGCAGTGGAGACTGTTTAATCACACTCCTCTGTCTCTACTGGATTAACGTAAACCCTTTTGGATGGGCAACCTGTTATTTGCCTGGCACAGCTTCTCGTTTGTGCAGTGCTGTGCATACACCCATAATGCTCTAAAAATGACGAGGAGGATCTAATCCCACTTACATACAACTGGTGACCAAGGAAATCTCCATTTACAGAGAGCTACTTTACTGCTCCCTTCCGGGGAAGTTGTAGACATTTAAAAAAAAAAAATAAATTAAGACTGCCCAAGGTTAAGTCAGAAGGATCATTTGCCAAGTTACTTCAAGGGAAATGGAATTTTTTTATTTTAATGTCAATTCTCTAGGGAGCAAAGAAAGTTATTAATAAACTCAAGGTTTATCAGTGCCTTATGGTCCTGGCCCCTTTCAAGGGTGATGTAGAGCTTAATATGCCGTGGAGCTGTGCCTTTATCTTCTGCCCTTTGGCATCTGGATTTGTGGCAAGGGGGCAAAAAGTGTTTCCCAGACCTGTGGCATCCCATGGGCCTGTAATCCCACTGCCAGAGTTCCTCCCCCTGCTTTTCTTATGCAGCTGGACATGATCTAACCCTCAGCAGGAAACGCCACCTCCCTTTTCTTTCCACTGTTTCAGAGTTTTCTAGCAACAAACTGGAGAGAGTTAAGAAAGAAAAACACCAAAAACCAGTAAAACAACCCTTGCAAAAAATAAATGTAACAGGTCAAATGCTTAACTTGAATATTAATTTCTGAATAGTTATGCCTGTAATATGTTTTTGTGCATAGCAAAAGTACTGGCAATATTTTAAGTTGTTTTTTATGAAAGCCAACTTCTGCTTTAATTTTTCCAAGTTTTAGCTGTAACCTTTTATATTTAACAAAATCACAGATACAATCATTTCATAAGGCGTAAAATCAATTTTCATCAGTTCTGGTGGATTGTTTTCTAGATTTTTTGCTTTACCCATCTGTGCAGAAGACTGAGGCTTTCTGGAGCATTCTCTGAAAAACAAATGCTCGTGTCCAAGCTTGAAAATTAGCATGAAAGTGACATTTTATATTTGGCCAGCAGCTAAAAAGCCTGTTATTTTCAGTGAGGTTACAAGCATCCTCAGTTGGGCAGCTCTGACCTCCAGGGTCACAGCTCGCCCAGGTCTTTAAAGCAGAGCTGCAGCGGTCTCACCAGCCCTGGGAACTGGCAGTGCTCCTGCTGGGAGCTCTGCAATGGGCAGCATGTCCCGGGCTGCCCTTCTCCTGTCCTGTTCCCTCCATGTCCCCTTCACAGAAGCAAGAAGCCCTTTCCAGGGGGTGCACGGGGTGAATAGACTTGCTGAAAACATGAGCTGATCGTTTAGCAGGCAATATGTGGTTGTATGTTGCCTCTGATTTGTATTCAGCGCTAGTAAAATGCACTCAGCACCCAGTCTGTCCTCACGAGCCTTATTATGGCTAACGAAAAGACATTTTCCTATCATTTTTCTACCTGGAGCCCCATGCTGTTAGGACTTTCGGTTGCTGTGCAAGTCCCAAATGCCCTGTGAAGGGACCACAGGCCGGGGTGAGTGGAAGAAGTCAGGAGCATCAGTGTGTGTATAGGATGGAGTATCTGCTTTTCAGCTGCCAGAAGCCTAGTATTTAAGATTCATGTGAAGCAACAGAATAAATATCTTCGTGTGTCATGTTTTACACCACAGAAATGCTTCTGACTTTACCCTTGGTATCTGTAGCTTGCTTGAAAGAATTGCTGACGTCTGCCCAAATGCCAATATCTTCTCAGCCGTATGAACCTTAATATCATGGCTTAAGCTCTAGTCTTCAAACTGTGCAGTACAGCTAAAACACAGCGCTGTGTTTCCAGCACTGAGGGAGATCCTGACTTTTAACCCACTGGCTTTTTATTTATTTTTTCCTTCTGTGCTTGCTATTGAATTGCAAAGTCAACTTAATTCCAGGGCTTCTAAATGGCATATGATTTCTACACGATGATGGCAAATCTCCTTTGGGCTGTTTATACCATCTGATACTGGTGACCTAAGCAGGGGTAGGTCAGGACAGCAGAAAGCAGGGCACTGGTGTTATCTTTCCTTGCTACCCTTTTCTTACCCATAGTAAAAAGGCAGGTCACAACGTGGCTTTATCTTCACCTTCTTAATTTTTATATTCTCTTGGTTCTGTCTTCTTTCCTTTGCAACTCCCTGTTGCTGGACTCTCTCCTTTTCCACCCCAAGTAGGTTTGCAATCAGTCTCAGGAGCCTTTTGGTGGCTTTATCATTGCCTTCTTGGATGGGTGCTCCTGTCTAAGGGTCTCGCACCATTTCTTTTCTGGCTATGGGTAACTAATGGGGGATGTCCCATCCTACCGGGACTCCCAGCATAGCTGCTTGTGACACCACAACCTGTTCAGTCAAAAAGATCCATGTTCAGAAAATCAATTGTTTTAAAGGATTAAAGCTGGCGTGGATTGTTTTGGCAGAACCGGTTTGGGGGTGGTTTTCTTCTGGTACTGACTTTGCTAGGTGACCTCTGGTGAGGTGAAGAGCAGCTGGGACTCCTTCATAGAGCAGAAACCACCCCTTCGTAGCATCTAGCTGCAATGAGAGTGGTGCCCATTAACCTTGGGGTGTGCCCAAATATCTTGTCACCACAGCACTGACGTCTCCTCTGTGCTGCACCCCTTAGTGGGGGCTGTACATGGGGGAATTTGGGCTCCTGACTTCTAAGCTCTTCTCTTAGGTCTGAGCTTCAGGTAAAAGGGAGGCTCAGCCTCAGCTCAGGACATTGACTTTGGCTGCTCTGATGGAGTTGATCCAGGGACCAGCTGTATGGCCTGGATCTCTCATAATGAGCATCAGTTGTGTCTTCAGAGGTTTATCAACCTTTCGGTTTGTGGGGTTCATACAGTCCTCTGAATGCTGTAACTGTTGCAGTGAGAACTGTAGGGGGGTGTATGACAGACAGCTTCCCCACCCACCCCACCCCTTACACCCCACCCTCGACACTGGGAATATGATGGAAATGGTGACTTTTCCTAATGAGAGGAGAAGGAGCTGACACCATTCACTGCCACTTATTTTGGTTTCCACCAATCTTCCCTCCTTTATTGGGCATAGTTTGAATCTTGAAGATTAAAGTACCTTTATACCCAGTAATTCACCTTGTTAAGCTCCTAAGGGTTTGTAAGACTTCCTGGAAGTCTTCTGCAAACATGCTCACATGTTGTGAATGTCACTTATGCAAGGGCACTGACTGTGATTTATTAAATATTAAAGATCATGTGCTAGAGCAGGAGTTTGGGGTTTGGTGCTAACCAGTATGGACGAACTCGCTCCAGAGCCCTTTTGCAAGCCCTGGAGGAGAGGACAGAAATAGTCTGTGGGGCTTGGTCCTAGTGCCTGAGGTGTAATTCCTTAGGGTCATGCAAAGAATTGCTCCTGCTGTTCCCTCTCTTCCCACCCACTTTGTTCAGTGTCAAAAGTAAGATCTCAGAAAATGAAATTAATTTCATCTTGGTACAGCTATTAATGTTACACACTGCGGGAGAGCTCTTTAAGGAGGCCAATGACCTTCATCCATGTGGAATAAGTGCTGAATAATGGAGAGCTTTCATGTTTCCACAAAAAGAAAGTGGCTTTTTAAATCAACTGGAGATGTTTCAGACATGGAGGAGGAAAAAAATCAAACTGCATTAGGAAACGATGGGCAGTGTGAGCATGGAAACAGCAGCAGCTTCTGCCTTCTGGCGAGTGCTGATGTTTGCAGAGGCTTCTCCTGAGCGTGTGAAACTGCACCAACCCCTCTCACCTGCTGTTACTGGTGGTACCTGGAGACCTTTGCAAGTGTGGTCCCTTCCTGGTGTGTTCAGCCTTTCTTCTCTCCAGACCAGTGACCTGACCTGCTTGGTTTCTGCATTGCCAGCCCCTTCCCCCAGGTTTCTCTCTCTTTTTTCCTTGAACTGATTCTCATTACATGCTTCTCTGTTGGCCTCTGGCAACATGATGCACTTCAGCCATTCATTTATGCAAAGAAATGCATCTTGAACAATTTATATATGGCATGTCCTCTGTCTCCCCACATTCAAGTTCTTGCTTTGCGGAAGCATCATGTCCTGGGAGCAAAGTTCTCGTTCCCCAGTGATCTCTTTCCTCTCCTCCTCCACCCCATTCCCAGACCAGACCTCACTTTGAATGAGGCTGTTGAGAGTGGCCTACTCATAAAAAGGATCCTTCTTCTTTCCCCTTTTTGTTTTGTGGGGGTGTGGGTGAGCTCTGACACCCTGTTGGTGAACGGGGTGCTCAAAGCCAGAGCTGCTCGGGAAGAGCTTGGAGAATTCATTTCCTGCCTGATGCATCATCAGTTCAATAATCAGAAAGATCCATTTGTGCCTGCCTCTGTATCCCCCAGACACAGAGATATTAGGTGGAACTGGTAATCTTAAAGTGGCTGCAGAAAGCAACCAAAAGGATGGAAATGGAAACTTCCACCCATTCCTTTTGATGCTGGGTTGTTGTCTATGAGACAAGTTTGATTTGGGATCCTTGGATTCAAACTTGGTGGCACCAGTTTGTCCTAAGCCTCTTCAGCCTCTTCCCTATGTATATTGCAGTTGCTTTTTCTTTTTTTTTTTTTTTTTTTTTTTTAAAGTTGTATTTTGAGTGCTGGGACTTGCCTTTAATGTAGGAAAAAATATGAAAATCAACAAACAAAATGCAGTTGTACTGCTTCTGTGTGGCTTTTTTGTAGTATTTGTATGCTTCTGGCAGCGTGACAAGAGAACAAACAGTTTCATTAGCACGTGGTTATGTTGAAAGAGGTCTGAGAATATAACAGGCTTCCTTGAAAAGAGTTGAGTGAAGGTACAAAAATGGTTTCTCACCACATGAGAAGATGTTTGGGCCTTGGACAACAGAAGCTATTAAAATTTTGGCTTCCGGACACAATAGCTGTAGCTACTCTGACTTTGCAGTAGTTGACAAGTAAGTATTATAGATCTCAGTGTTTCGGAGAACCACTTGTTACTGTAGTGTCTTGCGTGGCACTGGGGGATCTGGTGTTCCCAGCACAGAGGGCTGAGGATGTGGGACTGGGAAGGACTAGATGATCTCTGGAGGTCCCTTCCAACCCAGTGTGATTCTGTATGGAGTGGAGCAGGTGGTCCCTTTTGTGGGCAAGGATATCAGAGGTTGGGAGAAGAAGACAGTGTGCTACACCTGTTCTGGATGGACAGAGACATATTTTGCACCACTGAGGAGGTGGGTAGGAGCCGTTCCTTTTACTCTGCTCATTTGCAGCAGCACAAAACCTGATCTTGGCTCACGTCCCAGAAGTCACTGAACTTCTTCTTGCATTTGTTTCCACAATGTGCAAAAAGGAAAGGCAATAAATATTTATTATTCCGTAGCCTGGGCGCAGGTTTTATTCCTCTTACTATTCTTCCGCTGCTCCTGTGGCAGCTTATGATGTGGCTTTGGCGTGTCCCCAGCACAGGGAATACTTAAGGAAGGGTTTGCAGGGGGTCTCGAAAGGGCCCCCTGCCACCCCAAGAAATGCTGTTCAACAAACCTTCCTAATGCTTGTCTCCTGGAAGCCTCGCCTCTGCCTTTCTGCTTTGCTTGTAATTACAGCAGGCAATAGCAAGCTCTCCAGCACGTCAGATGCTGAGCTGCCAGTTACCATTGCACGGCTGCCCAAAGTGCCTGGAAAAGTTTTCCAAGATGTGGACGCTGCACAAACCGGTGCCCATCCACCTGTGCCCCCCACGTCCTCCACGGCAAGTTACCCCAATCCCAATCCTAAAAATCCCTGTTCTTGGACAGTTTAAAGAGGCGGGGGGGGGAGGCATAATGGTTTATGACTTAGATAATGAGTCATTCTTATGAAATTCATGGCACATTACTAACATCAGCATTCTCAGGAGGGAAAGCCAAGAGAAGTGAGACTTGTTATGCAGTATTGACCTTCTGCCTTTGTTTTTCCTGGGGTTAAAATACAGTTTCTTTACAGCATGTAAAAAAGTAGAAACTGAAAATCAAAAACTTTCATTTTAAAAAAGAAAGGGCATTTTCTTTTGTTTGAGAGTCCATGTGAGCTACTGTACACTGGTATTTTGTGGAAAAGCAATTTCAGATTCATGGTCCATCTTGCCTTTTCCCTCTGGACAACATCAACAGCAGGGAAGTAATTATATGGTGATTTATTTTTTTTTATTTCTTCCTTCAGACTGGGAGGAGTTTGTGTCCATCTTTTTGTGGTGCTTCCCTTCCCTTCACATACACATCCGTGCCATTTGTTCTGGCAACAGTTCAGGGGTTTCTATGCCAGATTAAACTTGGGAACAGCTGTAGCCCGTGTCTCTCGTGCCCTGCACCCTGTCTCACATAGTAACCGGTGACAAACCTTCAAGTGGGGAAGAAGAAGAGATGGGGATGATCCTCTCTTGGGTATTTGCAACCAGCTTCTGACTGATTGTTCGGTGGTTTGTTTTGGAAGCTGCATCTGGACAACTGCTGGTGTGTTTAGTGAGCCTGTGCTTACCGAATTTATCTCACCTGATTTCAAACTGTTTTATATTTTAGGCCTTGCAACATCTTGCAGCAGTGAGTTCTGCAAATTAAATTCTTCTTTTCACATCACTTTTACATCTTCTGCCTGGGTACCTGCAAGCCCAGAGAGAGTAGCTGGGGTTTTTTTCACTTTTTCCATGCAATTCAGTCATCTCTTGTCTTCATCTTAAATTCACAATTCAGGGTCTCTCTCCTTCTGTTCCATTTTTCTAATTTCCTTGTCTATTCTTGTCTTTTTCCTATTATTTTTCCATTTCTCCATATTTCCATATTTCTCTGTCCTGTTCTTTTCCCCTTTCCTTAGCTGGATGGCCGGATGTTCACATTTTATATAGGATACAGGTTTGCTTTGGAGTTAAACTGTGATATCGTGGTGTCTTCTTCCCTTGTCAATTCCCTTCCCAGTTCTGCAGAATACACTCTGAGAGTTTTTTTGATATCAGGATGGAGTTGTTTGGGTTTTTTTTTTCCCCACAACAATATAATTTACAGTCTGAATGTGGTCTAGCTTTATAAATAACTTGGCACTGAGTTATTAAGGCAGCGTACTTGTCCAGGGATCTTGACAGCCCCACAGTTGCATCACGGGGTGGAGTTGGGTGACTTAATTCCAGGGATGTTTTTCCTTTCTTCTTGGATTCAAGACCTTCTATAACATGACTCATTTCTCACTGAGGTCGTGATAAATAAATATGTAAGAGACGCTAAACTGGAACGCAATTTTCTCGGGAAGTCTGTGTCAAGTAGCTGAGAGCAGGATTTGCAAGCGATTGGGTTGGAATCCTTTGGTTTTTTGAACAAAGGAAGAGAAACGGAGAGCGGGACAGAACACTGTAGGCACAGGTGCCTGTGGAGGTGTGTCTCTGAATGATGGTATTAAAGCATTGTACAGTATGAAATTTGTTATTGTTTTGAAATCAATGCATTGAAAAAGCAGAGTCTCAAAACATAGCCTTACACCTGTGTTCCTGTAGCAGTAAATATTTTTGTAAAAATCGATGGAGGCAGCCTACTCAGCAGTGTAAATTCTGTGTAATTATTGAGCAGAGAATTATAGTTGTCATGTATTGATTCCCCCCTGCTTTGTTAGAGCTTCCTCCTTTCCACAGAGCTCAACTGCAGTCACCGTGTCGGCATTAAAGGACTGAAGTGAAGACAAGGCGTGCTGCTGTTAGTCAATACATGGGTAAGGGGATGCATGTAAAAACACACGTGTGTACATAGATTGCTCCAAGAGCATTTGACTCACATAAGCAGAACTGCCAAAGGACTGAAATTTCCTCCTCTGACCCCAGAAAGCTCAGCTGCTCCAGCGGTTCGTGTGAGCTAATCTTCAACTATTGCCTTGGGGACAGCCCTGGAGATGAGGGCTTGGGCAGTTCTCTCCTGCCTACCCCATTGAACACGTTATAGCGATGTTTTTGTCCTCAAAGTCATACTGGGATGTTTCCATGGGATGTTAATCTGCTGCTTTGTTTCACTGTAGTGATGGTTGCAATGCAGAAGTGAGTAAAACAGGATGACAAGACCTGAAAGAAAACGTCCCCTGTGTGGTTCAGTTTGGTTTTGTTTTAAAGCCAAAGGATTACATGTGTGTCATCTTGGGATGGGTTGTTAACATTGCAGAATCCCAACATTTCCAGTGATACATCCTGAGAAGCTACACAGGATTATTCTGCTTTAAAACAAGCAACTGCAGCTGCTCGGGGGAGCATTTTTCCTTTGGCTGCATTATATGCCACAGCAATTTAAGTCCACTAAACTCAAATACTGAATAGAGGTTTGTGACAGAGTAGCAAAGTCATCCTTATTTTCAAATTCTCAGAAAAGGCAGGTAATACTTTCTCAGAGGATGCACCATCCTGAGATTCAGTTCACATCTTGGTTTAACATTGCTCCTTCCAAATACCCTGGTAACACCGGTGGAGTTTCAAACTGGTGGGAACAGGGTGGTCGGGGATAAGGAAGGTCTGTGGCTGGGAATGTGTGTGTTGGACGTGCCACTCTTACTGAGTAGAAAGTAAATATTTCAAGGGTTAAAAAAAAAAAGAAAAGAAGGGAGAGGGAAAAATCTTCAAAAGAAAATATGTAAGTTTTAGTTGATTTGTATGTTCTACGGTGTTTGCAGCAAGAGTTTTTCCGGGGGTTGTTTCAAAATTAAATACAGTGAGAAAAGGTACAATCTCAGTTCATTGCACAGCAAGAAACGTTGGGGTGTCTTTTGTCAGAGGGATGGAGAGGCTGCCTTGTGGCTGCCATTCCTTACACCTCCCTCAGCCTTTGCACTGACAGAAACATAACCATCTCCCAACCCTGTGGCTCTTGGGCTGGGGCCTGGGGAGGCTTTTCCTCCCAAAGTCCCCCCTGCTTGGCTTAGTGCTGAAGAGATGGGGACAATGAAGTCCCACTGATCCCTGGGGTCCCAAGCAGGTGTTGAGGTGGCTGCTCCAACCTTGTCCTGCTGGGATGCAGAGCCAGCATGGAATCAGGATGGGGAAGGGGATGGTGCAGGGGCTTTCTTTTATGCCACAGGCTCTACTGCCAGGATAAATGCAGAAAATGCTCCGGACTGTGTTTTAAATGAAAACCAACTCCTGCCCACAGCGTCTCATCCTGGAGTGCAGGATGAAGTGGTTATTGAGGCAGCTTCTGTCTGTGAAAAGTGAAAAGTGGCTGGGGAAGCGGAACCCTCCTGTTGGGAAGGAACGATGGCAGCAAACTTCCTAGGGTTCATTTCTGATTCACGTGTGTTTTTCTGAACTGGCTGAGAAGAGGAGAATCCTGCTTTATAGCACTGACTGCAGCTTTTAACTTTTCCATTATCTTTTTTAATATAAATCCTGGATGTGTGGAGGATGTGTTTTTTTTAAAAAGAAATTATTTAGTTTCTTCTTTATTCCTGAGGGACTGAAAGCAAACTTGTACAGGACTTAATATTGCTGTTTGAATACTGTGAGGTGTTTTGGGAAAGGAAGAAGGAGAAGCTTTCCTATGACTGCAGGAAACATATTTTGCATGTGTACAGAAAAGCACAGATAACTTCCTCCCTTCCTTCCTTGGATTATGCCAAGGCAAAAATTCTATCAGTCGTCTCCCTGTTTCTCTTTTGCTGATGTGTTTGGGTGTAAACCGTCTGCAATAGAGAAAGCCAGGTCAAGGATAAAAATCCCATACTAATCCACTGTCTATTTAATTTCAGCTAAACCCTCCCATCTTTCTGCCTTTTTTACCTCTGCGGGTTCAGCAGGGAGGCTGCTGCTTTGCTCCATGGCATGCTTGGAGGGAACTGTCTTGTTCTTTTTTTTTTAACCTGATAAATTACGCTGCATTTCTGTGACAATCTGGCCGCAGCATCTCCCCGAAACCCTTGTTGCTGCTGGGCTTCTTCTGTTGGGTCACTCCAGGTCACTGCAGTGCTGGTGCAAAATCAAAGCAACGTTTCCTGGGTGTTTTGGCTTTGGCTCCACATTTAAGTCCCTTTCTCCTTCTGTCCCCTCTCCTCAGCCCCGAGTCTGCTTTGCATACCTATTGTATATGGGTTCACTTGTAGCAAGACAATCACTAATTCCTTACATTTGTTTATTTGTCATTCCTTTTTCTTCTTCCTGAAACGTTATTTAGAACTCTGCATTCCAATTTTTGAAAATACAGCCCCTGCATATGGTCCCACAGTTTCCAGTCTTGGCCTCTGCATTTAGTATGGGCTGGTGGGACTTAGCACCTGAAAATTATTTATGCCCTATGCCACATAAATACAACTTTTACTGACTACTGGAAAATATTATTTTAATGGTGTCTAAGTCTCAAAACCTCTGCTGTTACTTGATCAGAAGACAGAAATAAAATGAGAGGGTTTTGTTTAATGCTACAGTATGCAAAGCAAAGTGGACTACTTATATATCATTGAGCATTAAGAGTTACTGCAAGAACTATCTTTTTTTGGGTATGATACTTAAATGTGAATTAATTTAGCTTTCTGCTCTGAGAGCAGAACAAAATGAACCAGAGCTTTGCCAACAGGTTATATGTAAGGCTATATCCAAAGTGTTCAGCCAGAAAAGTTGAAACCTGCTGACATACCTGTACAACTTCCCTGGAAAACGTAAAGAAAAGTCTGCTGATAACACATTTTGTACTCATTTACTAAGCACTCCTTCCCACGCTGACAGTCAGAATGAGCTGAAACAATAGGATCAGCTGAGTAGGAACAGGCTGGCGGGGAACAAGTTGATTCTCTATGGGCAGCAAGAAATAGGGAAGAAAAAATAAATAGCTGGGCTAGTGAGTTTGGAGGACAGAAATGCCACATTCGGTAGAGGGAGAGGCAGGGAATTGAGGAATGGGGGCTCTATCCCTGCCTTGTAGCTGCTTTCTAGATTTCAGGCTTCTGTAGCCACGGAGATCAGGAGAAACTTTGCTTCAGGTCTGTTAATTCTTGTATTTGGCAGGGCTTTTACAACTGCATAGGGATACTCTGCAACCACAGGGCAAGTCTCCCTCCCTGCAGTCCTGCCACATCCTCCCTCTTCCCGGGGAGGTTAACAGAACAGATCCAAGTCTTTCTTGCTTACACAGCAATGGGCAAAGCTTTCTCCTCGGGATGCATCAGCTTTTGTAGTGACCACAGGGAGGCTTTCTCCTGCAGAGAGCATGAAGCACACGCTGCTTTCTCTCACCCCAAGGTTCTCATCCTGCTTGCAGCAAGTAAACTGAGTCATGGAGATGCTGGGGGCTAGGCACGTGAAAATGCTTTCTGCATGTTAGCTGTTTAAAAGTGGCTGTTGCCTGAGCAACAGCTGAGATTTAGGAAAATCTAGGTCTTACTCCATGTGCTTCTGGCAGCAAATCTGTGTTTGTTACTTGATTCTTGACTCTCAAGATAAGTGTCACCCATTTAATATATCTAGTCTGTTTATATTTCAGCAGTAAAAGCATATAAGGGAGTAGATTCTTGCTTAGTCTAAATCAAGCAAGAATTATTTTACTCTTCTCCTCCCTGCCCCCACAATTAAAAACTCTGGTCTAAGTCAGTGCCTCTTGTACTTGAAATGAAAATGTGGATTTATTTGGTTTTCTGTGTTGAAAATGCTCAGCTTTTGGCTCTTTACCTGTGATTTCTCTGCAGCTCCCTACCGTAGATCACACCAGTGCCCTTGTGCTATAATGCAAAGTCATGCTGGATAATCACACATCAGCCTAGGAAACGCGACTTGGCCCAGGATCAAACCTGTTTCACAGTTCAGTATACTCTGTACAAAAGGTTTTTGGCTCATAGAATTTTTCCTTTGCAGCTCCTTGTGCACTGTTCATTTTGGATTTTCATCTTTCCAGACATTAGTGACCTTTGGACATGTCCCTTTTTCCTTTCTTTTTTGGAGGTCTTAAAAAAAAAAATGTATTAAATGTATTCTTGCTTGCTCATGTTTGCTCATGCTTTTTAATAATGAAACCATTTTTCTATCAGATGTGATGTTTGTTTGGATTTATAAGAGCAAGATGATACAATTTTCAGCCCATATACTTAAGTGCCCTTGACAAATGTATTCAAAACAAACCAGACATGAAAACAGATCTAGTGACAACCTCTACTGTGAGCAGCAATATCTGAATGACCTCCCTGGCACCGGGGAAGAAGCGACCACTGTCTGTCCTGAAGAGCACTGCTGGGTGAGAATCAACTCTCCTCTCCCAGCCATAATTGGTGTATCAACAGATTTGACCTTTTGGATTTAAGGGATGAATTGGGGTGGTGCTTGTTAGAATAATATTCAATATCTTCTAGAATAAGGATCCTGGGACCCATCTCTTGCTCTTCTTACTGATCAGCTTCTTACCTATTGCACCACTATCAGATGCAAGCAGAATGTATCTCTCTGACATGAAGATGAGTACCAGCAATGCTTGGAGTGTTAATATTGAGCAGAAAACCTTGTCACCCTCTGGATGAATGTATGCATAACCTGCTCCTGCAGAAACCCAAATATCTAACCATACTTGCAAGTAATATAATAGTTTGGAGGAAGAGATCTCTAGTACATTTTTGGATGCTGCCCTCAACCTGACACTGCCCTCCCTAGGTAGTCTCTGATAAAGCACTTCAAATCCTTAAAGAGTTTTTGTGAGCATTGAAACGAATGAAGCCTATTTTCCCATGGATTTGGGACTCAGATCCATTGGCTTTTTCTGCAGACTTAACATGTCCAGTTGAATCCTTTCCTGTTGGGATGCATTTATAAGGTTCCCAGTGTTTGGTAAAATAATGTTGCTACTTTAATTTTTCTCTCTTTGAGAGAGAAGTTGAGCCTTTCTGCTTTTTCTGTGAAATGCATAGGAACTTACTTGTATTTAGACTTCCACCTCTCTGTTGTGTTTGGTTAAAATTTCTGCATTGAGATCCATATGGGTTGAGCCCTGGACAGAATTTGAGGTATGATTCCTCTGCCTTTGCAGCCTGTGTGTCCTTGAGCAGGGTAGCTGAGGCTGCTGAAGTACCCATGAGCTGTACTTCCAATTTGACCAGATTTGTATGTGCACAAAAGAGTGTTTGTGTGTGTGTGTGTGTGTGTCTCCAACTTGGCTTTTCACTCGAGCAGAAACGTGGGTTCATCCTGTTCACCTGCTCATTTGGAAATTATTGGCTTCAACTTCTTCTATGTATGTTAGCTTTCTCATCCATGAGATGGAAATTATAATACTCATTTGCTTACCTCGCAAATTTATTGTGAGGATTAATTGATGTTTGTGCAGAGTTTCGAAACCTTATGCAAATATTAAGGTTATTGTTAATAGGCCCTTTGGAATAACAGAACTCTCCAATCAAAGAAGCAACAGTTTGAACTACCTTCATGTTTTACTGCAGTCTTGGCTTCCAAGCTTGCACCAGGTGGGTACGTGGAGGTGGGATTTATAGGGCTTCCTGTGTCCCTGCTCAAAGGTGCACACTATGGAAGACTCATCTCCCTTCAGATACCCTTCCCAGCCTGGTTCTCATGTCTGTTGCCCAGCTCGTCAGCTTGCAAACAGCTGAGCTTTAGGCACTTTAAGAAGCTTCGGAAGTGTTTTGAAAATCCTGTTACAAGATTGTCTTCAGTTTTCCTAAATGAAATCTCAGACTGTGCTTTTTAGGGAATTCTCTTTCCAAGTATAGGTTCGTGGGGGTGAGTTGCCATTTCAGAATGCAAGTTTGCTTGAATCTTCATGGACTTTTTCCCCCCCCCCCCAGCTGTGGTAATTTTGATATGCCAACCTTGAACTACTGACAATGTACATCATTTTCTGTGTGATCTTTCTCAAACCCAAGTTGTGTTTATCAGCTTCCATGCCTCTATCTTGGTGTTGTCCTTTCCACATGGGGGTTGTTCATTCTTTAGGAAGGGAACAAGTTAAGCAAATAACATCTCTTCTGCAAATGAGTTTCTTGTCTTCTTGCAAAGTTTTAAGAACTAATCTGAAGACATGTTTCAAGTCCCTGAAATCAGGCAGAGAACACATATGCATATCTCTTCTACTTCCAAACGTACAGGGGGATTAATTTTTTGTAGCTTTCTGTCTTTCTCACTACTCTCAGCCTATTAAAATAGAAATTACTTCCACCCACCATGTTCTGGAAAAAGCTGTTTGCTGTTCTAGCCATAAGGCTCTCATTAGAGTCAATGGGAGGTATATGACTAACCCTTAGTGTGCGCCACTTTAGGAAAAAAATATGTAATTACTAACATGGCTTTTGTGTGGAAAATTTTTTTGGTGTAAAAAGAGGACTCGGTTTTCTCCTTGATCTATAACATATTTATGGGGGAGTGTGCGTGTTTCAGTATGCTTTGTATATCCTGGAAGGGATATACCCAGATCTCCTCTTAAAATAGTGATGGAGTTCAGCCAAAGTATGATGGCTCTGGAGCCTTCTGTTCAGTATGTTCAAAACAGAGCTCCCTCTGGGCAATACGTAGCACCTTAGGTGATTGGATTTTGGTTGTTTCCATATCCTGCTTGAGCTTTCTCTGCTCTTCATGTGCTCTTCCCATTGGGATGTGTTTAATATCTCTGTGAGGTACTTTCTCTCCAACTTCTGGGACAGAGGTGTCATCTCCTTTCTCTGCTGCTGTGTGTATTGGCCCACTGTGGCTCCTCTCCCCTCATTTTGTGTGCCTGATGCTTTCACATTTTCCGCTTTTAAGTCCCTGAGGGGCAGCTTCTTTTCCTACCTACTCAAGACAAAGCAAAAACTTCCAAGCCAAAGCTGTTGTCTTGCACATAACGATCCTCGCCACATGGCTGAATTGGAGTAGCCTAAGTACTAAGGCCTAAAAAAGAAGTCAAGGGAGAAGATGGTCATCTTTGATCTTGTGCCATGAGACAGTTTGGTGCTCCACTAGGGACTCACCTGATAAAGGACATACAGTGGCTACAGTATTGAGATACATGCTTGGAAAGCCATCCTTGGGGCGCTGATTAATTCATCCCCTGTTTAGAGTTGGCACCACTGGTGGGAAGAAACCCTTCCCTCATCTGCAAGGTGTGAACACTGGCTGTGGTTTTCTGTGGTTTTGCAAGTTTTTGTCTCTTCGTTACCCAGGTAGACTGATACGTGAGCAGTCTCTGCAGATGTTGGAATTTTAGCATTGCTGGCTTTTGCTGTTCTCTCATGGAAGCCACAAGCTAGTGGCTGACTGGCTTTTTAAATATCTCAGTTGTGCATCAATATCTGGCACTGTGTAGGGAAGAAATAAAGAAAGAAAGAACCTTTCTGTGAATGTGAAGTGTGCTGAACTAAAGCCAATGATCTTCAGAGTTTTTAATTACTAAACCATTCAAAACCTGCCACTTTTGAGAGAGATATTTTGACACCATTCGAAGGTTTTAACATCTGCTCTTTGTACAGAGCTGAGGCATTTGGTGGAATCTGTTTAATTTTTCATTGTCAGATATTTTCCTTTGTGTTCCTGTTACAACAATAATATAGTTTGCAGAATGGGAACACTGTCAGCAAAGACAGCTAGGTTTTTGTGGTGTAAAAATTATTTGTTACAGAATTCTCAGGAACTGAATATGACCTCATGTTTGGGGAGTAGGGTTGGAGAAGAATTACTTGGATTATAGTCCAGTTGAGACACTCCTGCCTCCAAGACTTTGGATGAATGATTTCAATTATACTTTCCCAGTTTATAAAACTTTACAGGGTGTTGTGGGCTTTGAGTAATATTTTCAAAGCGATAAAAGCAATGGTTGCTACTAGGATGGAAATTACTGTCAAACCACATAAACCTACCAATTGCTCATCATGGGCTGTGGCTGGACATTTACTGGTTTTAGTGAAAGTTTTAATCGTGGTGGTGAAATGCACTCATTTGGGATACTGTCAAATGTTTTAATGGTCATGGTAATCACTGGTACTCAGTTTATCCATGTGTTTTCTACTTGCAGTCAAGGCAAAAAAAAAATAAAGCGATGTGACACATGGCACTTCCTTGAAACCAGAAATGTGCTACTTGATGTGGCTTGGAAGAATTGTAAAAGTGGGGGAAGGCCCCAGAAGTTCTCATTTGAGGTACGTGTTTCATACCTGATCGTTCCACTCATTTCATACAGGAACCAGGACAAAGATGCCCTGCTTCCCACTGGGCTCTCTAACAGTGAGAGCCCTGCCATGGCTTGAGGAGAAGGGAGCAGCAGTTGCCTTTTCTCTTGTTATCTGCCCAAGAGGCTGGTTTCCTAATGTCAAGTGAGCTGGTAAGACAGCCCACCAACGGCAGTGGGCATCCCTTATGCCAAAGAGGCATATCTGTCATACTTACTGGTTTAATTCTTTCTTTATAGCACTGGCACAGATCAGATTCCTGTATCCTGCCTGGGCTTAATTAGCTACTCTGTAAAGCTGTGTCACTGTAAGATGCTGTAGCTTTCCCAAAACGGTACGTTTTATAAATGTGTTTTTCCTTCCTTGGTTTCCTACAACTCTGCCTCCACCCAGAGCTGCCAGCCAGATTGGTTTCACATGTAGGAGGCCTGCCTGGGCTGTGGGGTTGATTCAGGTCCCCAATACCAGGTGGGAGTCTGCCATGTGGGCTGGAGCCTCCCTGCAGTGTCACGGAGATCCTCGGAGAGCTGCCCTTTAAGTCTGCTATGCAAAGAGTGTGGGAAAGGATGCTGGTCAAGTGGGAGATGATACTCTTCAAAGTTATGTGGAGACAGGCTATGTTTAACTCCCCAATCTGCTTTCCAGGAGGAAACTAAAGCCTTTGCTTTAGTCTGATTTTTGCATGCAGGCTGCTTGCTTGCATATGTCTTCCTCCTGCTCTGTCGCTTTGAGAGTGGCTTCTATTTGATTTTTGGTCTAATCTTTCCAGTTTAATGAGGACCAGGCTTGAAAAGAAGCTTGTAGCCTTCTTTCCCAGCTGTTGCACAGAAAACACGGTCCTTGCTCTTTGCTTCATTTCCAGGCATCGCTCCTCCACTCGAGCTTTGGGAGAGGCTGCCAGCTTAACTCTGGCAGCAGTTTTAGTGAGTGTCATGACGAGGCTTCAGCACAACCACCCGTCTTGTTTCCTGCTGTAACAAGCCTAGAACAAAGCAATCTTGTTTTTCCTGGGGATCTTGTGATAAATTAGCCAGGGGGAGCAGGCTAATTGTCTGCACTTTTGGAAGAGGCAGCTGATAACCAGTATTTTATACCCCAAACTAACAAAACTCTCCCTGAAAATGCAGGTTCAATCAGAATATAAAAGGAATTTCTCTAACGATTAAAATTGAACCTGAGGAAGATCTAAATTGGATTTTGTATATACAGCTAAAAACATTTTAGCTCTGCAAACAACCGTGTTCCAGAATAGCAAAGGTGATGTTGTGTTTCTTGCTTTTTTCCACTGCATAGTCATCGGGATACCTCCATCCAGCTCTGAAGGTGGTTGTGGGTACCACAAATAGGGCCGAGAGCCTTCTGTGTGGGTGGAGGTGTGATGACTTCCCATACTGCGACAGCAACTTCCAAATGTTGTCCGTGTTGTTAAGGTTAGAGTATGCAGCTCCTCGGGGTATTTATTCATTGCTGTCAGGTATTCACTGGGCTTCCTCGGATTTTGCAGTGGCATTGGCACGGGTTTGCAATCCAGCACTGCTTTTCAAAACGCTGTGCATGACACAGAGGGGATCCTTTGTTTTTAAAGCATAGCTGGGCTACTTCTCAGATGTTGGCCACTCTGTTACTTTCCCATTATCCTTCCGTCTTTGTCTCCTGGATTCGTTTTATCTTTGATCTAGAGAGTTTTTGATAAAAAGTGCTAACTGTTATCTTACTCTTTAGGTATACATAGAGCTTTATCCAGGCTAGCCCGGATGCAGAGCAGAGGCTTTGTGGCTCTGGACAGGCTATTTTACCCTGTTACAGAGCCTCTGTTTTCAGACGCCATCAGTACGCTGATTTTCAGAGATGATTTTTATCAAGCCTGGCCCTGATCTCAATTTTATAGAATGTTCCCTGTTTCCTGCCACTCATAGACAATAATCAATTTTAGGCAGCAAGCTGGTGATTAGATTTAATTCAAGACTTGGTCAGGAAGGCTCCAGTTAGAAAGGGCACGTGGGCATCTTGATGGATTTCTGTGGCAATCAAAGGCAGGCTGTGCAACGCCAGGCAGATATCAAAGCCCGCAGCAGAATAAGGTGGTCACTGAATGGTGCTCAAGTATTGGTAGCCCTTTTGGATCTGAGGTCCACGGAGTGAAATGATGGCCATGAGAGCCAGGCTACATCTGTTTGCACCTTTAGATATCAACGGAAAAGTGTGCAAACATGTCAGTGAATGCAGTAACTTCTCAAATGTCATTCGGAAATGTCCACTTGCAGGAAGTGAATGTGATGACTGGAGAAGTGCTACACAGCTTTGCAATTCTCTTCCCCCTGATCTAGGGAAACACCTCTTGAAGTACCTAACTAGGGCCTGGAAGGCAGAGTCTGTGGATGGATGTGTGAAAACAAGAGGTATCCACCATTGCTGTAAGCTGTCAGCTCTTAATGTTGGTGCTTCTTAACTGTAGAGAGACTGAAGAGGAGAAGGAGATCATTGAGGCTGGAGAAGAGCCTTGTTGACATAGCAGCTATGGGAGAGAGCTGCTAGGGTGGGAGGGATAGCTCTTCAGAGATGGGCAAAACACGAGAGAGAAGGGAGCTCTTTGCACAGCTTCTTACCACGACGTGCAGCCATATACAGTCCCAGGCTTTCAGTTACAACTGTAAAAGAAAATCTTGTTCCTCTGGGTCTGCAGGTAGTTGTGCTTTTTAACTGACCTTTCCTTTGAAGTCTTGGCAGATGGCAGTCTTTCTAAAAGGCTTTTACTTTTGATTAGGCACAGAACTGAACTGAGTCAGTGCAGCTCCCAAGTGTATCCCAGGCAGAGATGTGACAGTGGGAGCCGAGTTGGAACAATGCAGGGTTTCATAGCGCTCCCTATAAGGACCCTATTGCAACAGTACATCCCATGTTTGCATTGCCTGACAGACCTAAAGCTTGAGTCTGTAGTTCTGTTGCAAACTTGATTCATGTACTTAATTCCCAGCCCTGATGTAGACCAGATCTATCATGGTCTTCAGCAGTCCACACCTTCCCCTAGGAGGTTAGTGTAGAGGGATGAGGGATGAGCTGTGCTCATTGTGAGTCAGTTGCTGCTTATAGTTAGTTTCATCTTATATGGGAGCTAGATCCTGTGTTGGGCTCAACCAGAAGGAGAGCTGATATGGGCTAGGCTAAGATTCTTCAAGTGAGTATGTCCCAAGCTCGTGAAGAATCCTCAACGTCATGCCAGCAGATCATTGTCCTGACTCTGTTTGATCTGCAATTAATGTAACCATTAGAAATGGTCATTCTGCACAAAAATCTGGGGTGATGAAGAGGCTTCCTGTTCTCAGTGGTCAGGCACAAGGGTAGTGGTTCCTGGGCAGCTGTGCTGTGCCTCCCACTGCAAATCGCAGTTTGGTGACCTGTAAATGATGCATATATGGTCGTTATAGTCAGAAATAGGTTGTGTGAAGGCAAGTGTTTGGGCCAACCTAAAATGCTACTTATTCTGGTTTTGGGGTTAAAAGCAAAGCAAACAAACCGAAAAAACAAACCCAACCCACATGCAGTTTTTTGAGATAACTATTTCTACCCCCAGAGGGACACACTGCAAAGTAGAGTAGGCTTTATCTTCTGGGGCGAGATCAGTTGTAACACATCAGCACTTAAATATAACTTTGGTTTTAGAAACCTGCTTAGAAATATGCTCAACCGGTGTTACCTTTCTGGGCCATAAACCAGCTATCATCTGGCTTCAGAGGCCATCATATTTTCCAGCTGAGTCAGTGTATACAGAGTTTATTAATAAATCAGAAGAAGCAGAGTCACTGTGAGTGCCCCTTGGAAAACCACCTCTGGGGTGTCTCAGGTTTCCAAGCCCCCAAATTGGGAAATGATACAGGCTTCCCCTTGTGAAGATCCGCTACCGAGAGCCATCTGTTGTTAATAATGATCTGCCTCTTCTCCCTTTGGCTTTTCAGACTGATGGGTGAAAATGTTTTCCTCAAAGCATTGCTTAGCCTTGGCTTTGAAGGTGTAGTGATGATGGGTCCTTGTGTCTTCTCCAGCAGAAGTTCCTCTCCCATCTTGTGCAAGCTTAAACAGTAGTGTACTGGAGCTCTGCCAGGGGATGGGTAATTGAGTGCCAGCCCTATTTTAGAAAGAGGACAGAGGTGAAGCAATCACTAATTGAGACATAATAGTGTAAGGTTTTGTGTAGGTCATTCTGGTGATCAGACTGTTATTCATGGTTTCTCTGTATGTCTGTCTCTTCTTTGCCGGGGCATGAAACCTTAATATTTTTTTAAAAATGATTTCAAGTATAAAAATGCCAGTTGGTCAAATTGTTTGTTTCAAAAGCATCTTGTTACTGAAATCAACTTCAGGGATGCATTTTAAGATTTAGATGGCATCTCCGGATATATGCAAAGAGTTTCTGTGTTTCTGAAGAGATATATAAAATCATTCTCTGTAAACCAAGAATACTGTTTTTGTTCATTGATACCGTAGAAGGGGAGAGAACAGAAGAAAATTCATGCCTTGGACTTCAAGCAGAAAGGCAACTTATTTTCTTCATCTGAGGATAAGTATTTACTTCTGTGTCCTGACAGAGACAGAGCTGCCCAACATCTGATAAAATGCCTTTTTAATTGGTTAGGTGTGTTGTACACATTTAAAACCCTATTATAGGGCCCTCCCGATGTACTGCATTTGAAAGCCCTATTCACAGGCATCTGCCTGGGGTCGATTTTGTCTTATGTGGCTGTCCAAGTCCCTATTTTCTCTTTCTCCAAACTGGTAATAAGATTTCTTATTATCTTCTTGCTTATGACTCCTTCAAGGCTTCTGACAAAGGGACCTCAGCTGCTTTCTTGATATTGTCTGGGCAGATATCATTTGAATTTGAAAGGGTGGATTAAATAAGTGCTTCCCTAATGTTGCCAGGCCTAACTTCATTATTGTGATCCTGCAAAGGAGGAGAGAAGGGAGGGAAGTGAGCTGTGTGAAGAAAACCGAGTGCAGGAACAACGGAGCATTGTGCGTGCATATATTTCTGTACATAAACAAATATGTGTATGTAGGCATATGGTACCTAAATTTATAAGACCTTGGCTTCTTTCTTTCAGATCTATAAATTATTTATAGATCCAAGTAACATACAACACCTTCTGCTTTGAAAGAAAATACTCAAATTGAAGAGAGGAATGATTGTTCACATACATTTTCCCACACATTTCTTCCCGGGTTTTATGGTGGATCTGTCTCTGTGCAGGTAGTTGAGCCTTGGCTTATCAGGGAGGTATCTGGGAGCCTTTTTTAGGGACTAGAAAAATATGTCTCTTCTTTTGACTTCTGTTTCCCATGAGTCAAAGTTCCTTTGGCCTCTACTGAGCTTTTTCTTATGTCTGTAGCATGGGGAGATTGTGCCTCTGGCACGAAAAGCTTGGCTGCAACATTCTCAGCCCCTGATGCACTGAGTAAGACAGACACAGGGAAAGAGAATTGTCTTCATAACCATCTCAATAGGTAATCATATACAAGTTCCTTTGCCTTGGTTTCCTCTGATGCACCTTATCTGTCTGGTCTGGTCAGACCAAAGTCTTCAGCGTAGGAATGATGCTGTTTTGACTGTATCAATTATCTAACACAGTGAGGCCCTCCACTCTCCTGGGTCCTCTAAACATTAACAAAACAAATGCTCGGTGTCGAGTGCTTTGAAAATCTCAGATGAAAGGCAAAGTATTACTAGGAAGAATTGGCATCTCCTTCCACAATGCATTGATCCATGGGGGAAGCAGTCCCCTTGGAGGCTGGAGAATGGAGACAGCCTTGTGGATGTACTGATTTGTTCTGCATGATGATTTCTCTTGCAGTAATTGTACTGTCAGAGTGTTTATCAGCTAATGAAAACCTACTTCAATAACATCAAAAAACAAGGATAAGTGAGCCTTGGTTTTCTTTTTCTTCTTTTTTTTTTTTCTTTCTGAGCATCCGTTATTCATGAGCCAGTTCTGTTCGCCACTCTGGCAGGTTGCAGAGGATAAGTAAACCTCATCCACCAGCCTAATGAAACCACATGTAGAAATGGGTACCTAGATAAGAAGAATCTTGCTTATCCAAGAGCAGATGAGGTGGAAAGAGAAACCACAGAGGAAGTTTAAACTAATTTGAACCAAGCTTCAGTTGCACAAACTTTGAATTAGCCTTTTCTCAGTGCTGTGCTAGTGTCTGTTGTGCAGGCCAGGGCCCTCCTACTCTCCTAGCCCAGTGTTGTGGACATGTTGAGTCCACCTGACAAAGCAGAGCTCCAGGATTGCTTCTGTAAAAGGAATGTTGGAAAAGTCCTGCTGAAATGCCAGAGTTCCTCACTGTTGTGGGAAGATGTGCGCTCAGAAGAGCATTCAAAAACCAACCATCTGTCCCTCTGTAAATTGTAGATATTCCTTGAGGCTGGAAAAAGAGAAGACAAAGGGGTGAGCGCAGGAAGGGTGCAAATCCAGCCCTGTGGGACAAGAGGGACTTGGACACTCAGGAAGTTTGGATGGTTTTTGCAGTGCCCTGACACTGTGCCATGAGCCGAGTCCCCACGCCGCATTGTGGCTAAACTGCACGGGGTGTTGTTAAGCTGCAGACTAATGATAGTGCTCTGGATCCAAGAGACTAATGACATTATTAAATAAAGAGGGTGTTCTGGATCCCAGAAACGGACAGAGCAGTTTAAACAACAAAAAGCAGGGCGATGCTTGGTAGGTTTTGTTGTCTGCTGGCTGGCTTTCCTTGGGGAATGGCAGAAGAGGCAGGGAGAGCCGTTTGTGTGAATCAGTGAGACCACACTGGGCAGATAAATATCTTGGATCTGGTTGGAGAGAGGCAGGCACCATAAGATTAAGAAGCTAAATGGCTCTCCTGCAGAAACCATGTTGGCTAATAAAAAACTTCTTACTTGTGCAATTGAGTGGGTTAAGCAGAGCCACCCAGCAGCCTCGGTCTGTGCTTTGAACGTTGGCATCCTCATGCTGCAGTGAAAGCCTGTGCTTGTCATAGCAGGTGGGGGAGGTAGGATGGAGTCCAGGCATACACCTCCCAGCCCCACAAAAGCTCTGATGGGAGAGGACATTGAACCAAATGGTTAAAGTAGGGAGATAGGAAGAGGATCTGGATGGTGCTTCTGGTTGCCTTGCTTTCATCCTCCAAAATGAAGGTCTCACCTGATGGGAGATGAGAAGAATCCCATTGTTCTGCCCAGCTTGCAGCATTTCCACCAGCCTTGCTTCTGCCCCAGCTCTGGGATTCTTTGACCAGAGCAGCACTGTTGTCTCCTCTCCCTTTCCGAGCCAGAATGGACCCCTAAGATCTTGGTGCTATGGTCAAAAAGCAAGCTCCAGGTACTAAACCAAGGATTATCTTTTGGAATACCTATTTAATCTTTATTTTTTATTTTCATTTGAAATTTCTAAGCAGAACATTGTGTCAGACAAGAAAAGATGATATTGTTCATTTTGAAGGCATCTTGGGGAAAATACAGGGGCGATTAAAAATGGCAGTGGTTAGAAGAGAAGAGACTTGAAACTGTCCTTTTCAGTTTGTAATGTGAAAACCCAAGGTTTTTTATGTGAAAATGGTTCCAATAAATTGTTAACTGGGGCTTTACTAATATCACATCCTGACCAAGGTTCAGAGCTGTGTTAAGAGTAGGTGTTATTGGGAATCCTGTTTTGTGCCTGTGTATCACACCATTAGTGTTAAGAAATTGGTGTAAGGGGAGCAAGTCTGTTCAAAATGGTAGTCTTGAGTTAGAAGAAAAACTTATTGTGCTATGAGGAAAAGTTTTATTTGCTTTAGGAGAGAGTTTGTTTCCATATAGAGATAATTTTGAGGTGATACTAGAGGGTGGAAAAGGGAGTGGTTTGTCAGCCTATTTCCTCCCTTCCTGGGGGAAAATACTCTGTGAAACATCACTGCTAAGGCACTAGGAAATCCATGCAAACTGGGAGGTGAGGTATTTCATCGTCTGTCTCCATTCTTTGCTCACCTCCTGTCTCCATGAGTGTTCAAATATTTGCCTACAGTGGAAAACACAGATCAATAAATAACTGTGTTGTTAGAGATGTGATTTTGGTTTTGTACCCATAGTTTTCCCAGTGAAGAGCTAAGGGCAACGTTGTCTTATTTACAATAGTTTATTTTACTTACAAAAGTGAATAAGGTATTCAAATGCAATTCCTATGGGAAGTGCCCATACTGAGGCATGTCTGGTGAGCAGGATGCCATTTTAACCAAAGCAGCAAACCTCCCAGCATAGGCAAACCCTTAAATTGGATTGTCTGAGCCATGAAATACTAGTTCCCTTGAAATCCTTAAAACCCTGTACACATTTCATCGGGGTCTTACAGTGTGATGGTGGTGGATTAGTTTTTAAACCGTAGTTAAGGCTTCCTGACTTCTCTGGGAATCTAAGTACTTTTTCTGTGTTGATGCTGTCCTGTCAGTAATTGAACCCTCAGAGCATGGAGATGTTTCTTTTCTCATGAAAATGTAATGGAAATGTGATGTTTAAACCAAAATTCACATTTCTGAATTTATTGTCCTTAGTTGGGAGGCTTATGGCTGAGAGTCCTCTTCTTCCCTTGAGCCTCCTCCTTCCCTTCTTTATGCTCCCGGCTTGCCTTTTCCTGTCCTATGATATTTGTGCAACTAAATAGAGGAACAAAGTGTCTAATTAAGATATTTAAAGAAATTTCATTAGGCGGAGGACCATTTGATCGTTGCATGGAGTCAGGTAGGGCTGCTTACACCTCATGGTGCAGATGTGAAATGCCATCAGAGCAGCTTCCTCAGGCTTTGTCCCCTGGGAGTGCCTGGGGACAGGTTGTGACAAGAGAGGAGCAGTGGCCAGTACTGGCCAAGACACAACCACTGCTTTACCTGTGTTGACCGAGCTGCGTTGCTGCTTATGGTGCTCCTCCAATCTCATGAGCACTTCCAGTACAGTAAAAGTAATTTTTACAGAATAGCTTCATCTTCTTTATAGACCCCTTCTATTACTGCAACAGCTCCCAGGGGCAATAAACGTTTTGAGCAAGCAACATTTTACCAGCATCTTTGGGATACAGCTCTAGATCTTGATTTTCCTCATTAAAACGTTTCTCCATGTACGAGTCAAGAAGATGCTGTACAAAAGCAACTTTTTTTTTGTTCTTGCTCAGCAGTAGGGTTTTTTTTTGTTCTTTTGGCACAAAAAGAGTGCTGTTGTCGGAGTGGTGGGGAAAGGGAGGATTTGTTCAGGTCTCTCTCTGTCGCAAGATAAAACTAAATGCAAAGGGCCAAATCAGGGGGTCTCACTCATAATGTATAGTCTTCCAAGGTCTGGTAATTAAATTTATGGGGAGGAAAGGTGACAAATCCTTCAAGGTTGAGAACAAATATAAACAAGAAAACTTGTGGTATGTGGTGTCATAGAGATCTCATTTTAGCACACAAAATCAGGCAAAGATTTAGGATTAGGACCTGACTCAGCCTCATCTCCCTTGTAATCCTCCAAATCTTCAAGTTTTTAGGCCTTTCATTTAGCTGTAAGCAGCCTGCCTATGTGGTCATGCTGGTTGATGTAGGTCACCGTGTGGCACTGGACTTTAAAGCACAACATGACAGTCAGGGCATATCCCTGCCACGCGGGGAGGCCATGGGATCTGGTGGCCCTGGTGTAGCTGAGGTCAGGCACCAGCTTCACCTGTGGATAGCAAGGACTGGAAGTACCACCATGACAATACTGGGGAGCTGCTCAGGAAGTCCTTACAGCGGATTTGGAGCTCGGGTCTGGAGCTCGACCAGCAGATCGAGGGAGTTTATTCTGCCCTTCTACTCTGCCCTGGTGAGGCCCCATCTGGAGTACTCTGTCCAGTTCTGGGCTCTCAGTTCAAGAAGGTCAGGAGACTGCTCAAGAGAGTACAGCAGAGGGCTACAAAGCTGAACTTGAGTTTTTCTGTCAGCGCTCTACAAACAGTGGGTGACTTTTCCATCATGACTCTTTTTGGTGTGTGTTGTTTCCAGGAGGTGTGAGGTTTCCAGGTTTATGATCCCAGTAGATAAGATCCTGTTTTCCATTTTCACAACATCACAGAACAGTAGGGGTTGGAAGGGACCTTCAGAGATCATCTAATTCAACCCCCCCCCTACCAAAGCAGGGTCACCCAGCACAAGTTGGACAGGAACACATCCAGATGCGTTTTGAGTATCTCGAGAGAAGGAGACTCCACAATCTCTGTGGGCAGCCAGTTTCCAGTGCTGTGGCACCCTCAAGGTAAAGAAGTTTTTCCTCATGTTGAGGTGGAATTTCCTGTGTTCAATTTTGTACCCATTGCCCCTTGTCCAGTCACCAGGCATCACTGAAGAGTCTGGCCCCATCCTCTTGACACCCGCCCTTTAGATACTGGTAAGCATTGATGAGATCCCTTCTCACTTGTCTCTTCTCCAGGCTAAACAGATTTCAGGTTTTGCCAGAGAACAGAGCGTGAGCAGAAGTCTCCAGGTGTTACCATAACATCAAATTATAAAAAGGCAGGGAGCTTGCACAAAGGCTGGGCTGTGGTTATTTTTGCTTTTGTCATTTTTACCTATAGAAGGGATGCCATGTAGGTTATACTCATAGGTGTCATCCTCCCATTTGTATTTGCAAAGCAATCCAGCTGATGTCTCTTGGCAAGCTTGAAAAGGGAGCCAGAGCAACAGAGGTCTGTGAGGTGTTGCTTCAACATGCCCTTGGGCAAACCTGTCAAAAGGAACTTAAAGAAGAGGAAACCAAGGAGTCATTTTACAACAAAGGGGGTTGTAAATGCTTTTTTTATTAGCAAGGATCTCAGGAGAGATGACAGTGAAGGAGGAAACCAGGGGGTTTATAAGCCCTGGTGACCTTAACTGAAGCATGAATTTGTAGGCGTGTCCTTCCTCATGCTTTTCTGGGTTATGAAACCATGAACACTTTTTCCCTTTGCATCTCTTGAGTCTTATTCCCCTGCCATATCTTCTCAGAGAATTCAGTGCATGTAAGGAGTTGGTCTGCTTGGCCTGGTGATCACTGCTTGCTTAGCCATTCTGTTAACAGGCTGCCTGGGAAGATCCTTGAGCAAATCATAGAATCATTCAGGTTGGAAAGTCCAACCTGAGTCCAACCATTAACTCTACTCTACAAAGTTCTGCCCTACACCATATCCCCCAGCACTGCATCTAAACAACTCTTAAACACATTCAGGGATGGTGACTCAAGCACCTCCCTGGGCAGCCTATTCCAGTGTCTTTGGGCAAAGTATTCCAGTTATGAAATCCTGTTTTACTTGTTTCTATGTTTCTTCCCTTTTCTTGTTCCATAAAGATAACACAGGGGAAAAAAAATACCAATTTATCTGTAAATCAGGCTTTTGATAGACCTGCAAGATTTCCTTGCTTTCCCTTGAATTGATTCTTGGAATATCATACTGAGTCATTGCCTCAAAGATGGTTCCTGCACTGTTTCTTCTGATGCACTGCTAGCTACAAAATCACACCAGACCAGTTACCCTGGGGATCCTGGGGCTCATATATGGGATCAAAATGCCTCTGTAATTTACTGTAAAACACTCAGTGTTAGAGCACATACTCATCTGGCCAAATGTGTACCCATCAAAATGAAAAGACACACATTTTTATTGATGTTCTTGGAAATCTAGGTTATTCCCCCCTATTTAAAGTATAGTTATGCCACTAGAACTTAACTCTTAAACATGAACTTGATTTGCTGGGTGTGTGTTTAGCAGCCTACAGTTTTGAAGGTTTGTGGTCATAATTAAACGTTTGGTGTTGCCCCGAACCTGTCCATTGTGAAGAGGCTGTCGATAAGTTTACTAGTACACTGTGACAGTTTTAAATTAAAATAAACATATCTGCCATATTCAAATAAATTTATTATTCATTATTTTTTTTTAGCTTTTAAAAACCAATAATGTATTTTTATTATTCTTTATTTCTATGGCTTTCAGTGCATGTTTGTATTCCAGCTGTGGCTGCAGCAGCCAAAATACAATGGGAAAAGTTTATTATTCTCATACAGTGAAGTGCACTTCAAACCTGAGCAGGGGTGAGAGCTTCGTTTTACTGCCCTACCTCCTTTTCATGTGGCTTGCTCCTGCTTTTGGCTTTAAAAAGGAAAAAATAAATTTGCTCATGGGTTCACAGAAAAGTAAAATTCTGCCTCATTTTTGAAGCCATAACTGTCAAATCTGTTACAGTAGTTGGGACTCTGGGGCTATTTTTCTTTATGGAGAGAGTTCCTGAAGTGTTCTTCGCCTGCTTCTAGTTTGAAAAGACACTGTGACCTGCAAAGGGACCCCATGTTACTGCTGTTGTGAAGGCTTGGCAGATGAATTTAGCCTGTTCTCTTGCCTGCAAAAAGCACTTTTTCTACGAACAAAACATGGGACCCTGAGGTGGCCTATAATAATGCTGAGAGGTAGAAGAAGGTATTGTCCGTGTGTAAATGGGAGAAGGAAAAGTCCTTTTTGTCAAGATGTTGAAGTGTGATGTAAGACATGAGATTTACTGGGCAGAGAGGAACTGGTTAATGCAAAGGTGTGTTAGCAGCTTGCAGCCAAGGCTGCAGACATCAGGGGCTGAAAGAAGTTTCCTGCCCAAGCAGAGGTGTCGTGGCAGTCACCCGAGGTTCCCTCAAACCCTGGCTGTGCTCTTGACTAGCATAAGGGATGCACACTTCCCCTGTATCTTCATGGTGTTGCCAGCCTGGTGTCACTTGCTCTGCGAACTGTGAGATGCTGATACAAGCTGGATAACACTAATGCTTTGCATTAATTTGACCTCTTGGAGAAATCAATCCATCACTCTAATTGGGTGCAGTGCTTTAGTGCCAGGTGGCTCTCTTGAGTCCAGAAAGTTGGAGCACATATGGTCTGCACTGACTTCTAATAATGAAGAGAATCAGTGCTGGACTCTCTCTTTATTTTATTTTTTATTTTTTTTCCATTTGCAGAAGTGTAAGAGGTTATACTGAGCCATTGCCTCTCTGACTTGCATCCTTTAGAAATCATACCTCAGTTGAGTTTGATTTTGGGATGGAGATTTAGACTTTTTTTATGGTCCATATCTCCCAAGAAAAGTTAAATTTGTGCCAGCTGTGAGCACTACTTAACTCTCCTAATTTCTTTGTCTGTTGAACAGCTGGAAAAAACAACATCTATCTGTATCTTTGTGTATCAGCTTTATCCTCTTGTTGCAGAAAGAGCACTTGGGATAGAAAGAGGGGTTTTGTGCTTGGAGGAGTGTAATAGTGGTTAAGAGCAGCCAGTGTGTTGGGCTGAGGCCTCCCAGTGAACTGCATCGTGCTCCCACCATGGAAGGAGGCGATGGACTGACTTTTCTTTCTGGCACTTAAGCAGTTTTTTGACAGTTAACTTTTCCCTCTCAAATTTCCTGAAAATTAATTTTTCCCTTAAATACATTTGTATTGGGAAAAATAAATTACTTCTTTTTAATAGAAAAACCGCGTCTTGATAACAGTAGATTTGAGAAAATTTGGGCCATCTTGGAGCCTATGTATTTTCAACCCACTGTGCTGTCCATCACGGTGTTAGACCACAGTTTGACCATGACTGGGAGCAAGAAGAGGCTGCTCCACCATCATGAGTGCGTGGTGGCAGGAGAGGTGGTTGGATTGAACTGTTCCTGGAACCTGTTCTTTTTTTTATAGAGATGCTGCCAATAGATGTGTGACTTCCATACCTTCCCCTATCCAGTGAAACTCAGGAAGAGCCCACATATACTGGTGTGGGACATCAGTGAATGTATTGTACATGTCACTTGCAGGAATCCTGTTTCTGAATATCAGACCCCTAGGCCAGCCCTTCCTTGGGATGTGAAAAGCAATCAGGCAATTGGAAGCATCTTGGTGTGTCTGAAAGATGAATCACCTCTCACATTATTTGGCCATCAGCATTTTAAACCTGACGGAAGAGTGTTGGAGCTGATTGCTGGGTCACAGCAGTCTCCGGGTAAATAAAAGCTAGGAATGTAATTTGTCTCTTCAAAGTAAAACATGTGATTAGAGGGAAATGACAAAGAAAAGAGCCTCTAACCACAGTGGCTGCAGCTAGAATCCACTTAAAGGTTTTATGCTGCTATGCCTAAATTAGTGGATTTTAAGGATGCTTGGACTGGGATCCAGACTGTTGTTCTGCTGCTGCCTCATGTTTATGACCCAGTAGTTCAGTATATTTGCACCTCTATGTCTCACCCTTTATACCTTTGTGCAAAATTAGTAATGCTTCTTTATCCCAAAAGGTGTTGAAAGGTTTTCTGAGGTTCTGTAATGCCAGTCAGGATCAGTATCAGCAAACTTGTGGGTCACCATCAACACCATCAATATGAGCTTTGGCAACCACAAGCTCTTGCTTGTGCTGTCATGTTTCTGTGGCTGTATGTGGCTCTCAATGATGGAAAGTTCATGTTGAACAAATATAAAACAACAGAATACACTTGGCTCAAATAAGTTGAGTGTCTGCCTCTTCGAATTCACATACTGACCAGGGCTGGGATTTTAAATGCTGGTGGTTCAGTGTGATGTCAACTCCTCATTGCATTGCCCAGTGTCCCATCTCCAGCAGGTTAAGTGAAACTCTTCTCTCTCCTGTCTGCACAGGAGTAACACACAGACTGTGTTACTCAGCACTTAGAGAGATTTCTTATTCTGTCCAGTTGCTTTCTGAATCCATCTAACCTTTTAGTTCTCGTCATATGGCAGTGAGTTCCACAGCTTAATGGGAAAAAGGATGTTTTCTTCCATTTGTTTAAGCTTTTTGGAAATACAGTAATAGAATAAATGTTAGAACAAGCCACATTGTCTCCTGTGATCTATCTGCAAGAAGCAGGTAGCTCTGGTTGATTCCTTGGTACTTGGTCTTCCTTTTCTTAGCTGTCCAAATGCCCTAAAATACATTTCCAGGTATATACCTAGCATTGCTTTTCTTGGGAAGGAATTATTTTGTTGTCACAGTGATCTCCGTGAGGAGGGGTGACAGGCTGTGTGATTACAGGTGGGGTGCAGGTCATCTGCAAGGCACCTGAGACAAACTTCAGCTGATGGAAAGACTTTGACAATTGTCTTTGCTGTTCTCACCTTCTGAATACTTATCTGGTTAGGGAATAAGCATGAGAAAAGAATAGATTTCTAGATCCTAGATTAAATTCAACAGATTCACTCAAAGACTACTTCTGCTAATTGAGGGCACTGTATTTCCAAAGGCACAATGGCTTTTATAAATGCAATACTCCTGGAGAAAGATCCACTTGAAAACAATCAAGTCCATTATTTTATAGCCTTCTATTGCATTGTCTTTACACTCCAGGATCTTGACCTGGATGGATGAAGCTGAGCATTTCTTACAAGTGGCTATTTTAACTTTGCTTTTCTCTTATCTTTTATCCTTTTAACAAAAGGACATCAAGTGGAACCAGATAAATGAGAATTTGGAAATATTTTATAACCCTGTCATCTCAAGGTTGAATGGAAAATTATTTCCAATGGTATATATGGTGATGGCCCATCTAGTCCAGTTTTAAATGGCTGGTGTGCCAAGGTAGCCCTTGGGAAGTCTGGGCTGCAGTCTGATAGATTGTGATTGAGAAAGTGTATTCGTGCTTGCCTTCCCCTGGGAGCTGAGGAAGGGCATTACTCAATTCATCTGTTAATGTACAGAAGAACATGTATGTTAATTTAAAACTATCATTTTAAAACATTTGATGTTAGTTTAATGCTCATGAATGCTCGATTTTTTTTTGTCCTGAAGAGCATCCTTCTCCATCTAGAGGGCTGGGGCAGTGAGGAGAGCTCCCCAGGTCCTTCAGTGCAAGGTTCTCTGCTAGTCCTTCAGTGACCATCCCAGGGAGAACTCAAGACTTGCATCTCTTCAGCCTTTTTGGCATTGACACCAAGCTTTCAACAAAGATCCCAGTTAAAGCCACTGTGGAAATGGCATGTGGACTTTGGAGAGCTGTTCATTGGGTGGTGGCAGGAGACCTTCATATGTATTTGTACATAAATCTCTTAATAGCCTTAGGATGATAACGATCACTTGTGGGTATTGATGATCTGATGCTTAGGTGAAATCTGAAACCTTCCATCTTTTGTGATTTTCTGATGCACTTGGAGCCTTCAACCTGCCTCTTCCTCCCCATATTACGTATACTCAATGATGTTTGCTGAAGGACTCATTCTTGCTCCAGTTACAAATTATTTGTTCTTTTACAGTGAGGTTACACCAGATACTTCACACAATGGCTAAAGTTAAGTGTTGAATCCTAGTGCTGTCTCATTAGAAAAACTTCAGCCAAGTGATTTCAAGGTGCAACTGAGCTAACAATTACAGCATTGCTCATGCATCGCTTCAGATTTTTCTATCTGTTGTCATTGATTTTACTACCTGAATGTGTGCGAATTTATCCTAAGTGGATTTAGCAAGTATCTTTCCTACCTTTTCATAAGGATATTTCTAGTGATGATATTATAGGCTGTATGTTGCAGTTTGCTTAAAAAAACCCCAAGACAATGTTGCAAGGTTGACTGTCAGGCTTTCTGAATGATCAGTAAATTAGCTGAATTTCTGTGTTTCCTAGCTAAAGAAATACTATAATTTTCAACTTACCCATGTAGAAGATCTGTGATTTGAAGTTTACATCTTTCTCTAAATTTGTAGGTTTGTCTCTGGGGAGATAAAATGATCAAAACAAATGTGTCTCCTTTTCTCAGCCCTACAAAACCATCAGCTTAGCTATATTGAAAAAATTTTGCGTTACCAATAAAATGTCATGGTCAAAGTCAACTCTTGAGACATGAGATCAAGAGTGATGAAGCTCACTGTACTTGCTCCAGAGCGCGAGATATCAGTTGCTGCAATTCCATCTGAAAGGACTTTATGGATCTCTGGTGTGTAAAATGATTTTTGTATTGTATCACGAACAGAGTCATCTTCAGGGAGGAATGAAAGTATATTGTTTCTGATGTCTTTTTTTTTCTGACAGTTTTACACTTTGACATTTCTCTATCCCAACTTGTTTTCCTACTCACTGACCCAAAATATCATAATGGTCTGGTTCAAAGGCTGCAACTAGCCTCAAATTTTGTGCTCTGTTGAGCCTTCATTTCAGTTTAGTTTACTGAATTGTCAAGTATCTACCTATGAGAGCCAGAGAGAGATGGAAAGACACCACTAGAATTCTGATGACTGAGAAACCACGATTGGGGCAGAAAGCAAGATTTTATACTGCTCCTATTGCATTATTCATGAGAAAATTAAACACAATGTTTTGACCTTGAAATCCTTTTTTTTCTTTCTTTCTTACTTTCTGTCTTTCTGCATTTAGGGTTAGATATATAGGCTGTAGCCATGGAGCTGTTGCTAGGATGCCAGGAACTTGATAAATCTGTCTTTCCCGTGGAAAAACTTCGCATAATTTCTGAGCTGTCAGTTTTGACAAGTTCCAGTGTCACCCACTGAACTTGGAGGTGTTGGTACAGCTCTGTCCAGCCCGTGTTGGCCCTTGAAGAAGTGTATTAACTCCTGCAGGGCATAACTGGCACTGCAGACAGTGGTCTGAACGTATGACTGAAGTATCTTTTTGTCGTGGTCTTCTACTCGTTTTAATGGACTTCCTCTAAAAGTGAGTTCGAGGTTCCAAGAGAGACCAGTAGCACTAGAGACATTAAAATGTGATGCTTGCCTGTTACATTTTTTTTCCCCTGGAATTTGGCATCATGGGGCTCTTCAGCCTGGAGAAGAGGATGCTCCAGGGAGACCTTATAGCCTTCCAGTACCTAAAGGGCCTACAGGAAAGATGGAGAGGGACTCTTTATTGAGGGAGTGAAGCGATAGGATGAGGAGTAATGGTTTTAAACTGAAAGAAGAGAGATGTAGATTAGATATTAGGAAGAAATTATTTACTGTGAGGATGGTGAGGCACTGGAATGGGTTGCCCAGAGCAGTTGTGGATACCCCATCCCTGGAATTGTTCAAGGCCAGGCTGGACGGGGCTTTAGTAACGTGGTCTAGTGGGAGGTGTCCCTACCCATGGCAGGGGATTGGAACTAGATGATCTTTAAGGTCCCTTCCACCCAAACCATTCTATGATTCCATGTGGTTTTTCTTTCTGATGAAGTACATTTTTTTTCCAAGCGTTGGGGTGCAACATAGGGAATGGCGGTCTCTCCAGAGCCCTTATGGATGGGTCATGGGTGAGCTCTGAGAGGAAGCTCCCCCCTTCCCATAGGTGGGTAGGGTCAGCCCAGCGTTAGAAGACATGTAGGCACAAAGCAAGGAATCCTTGCAATGGTGAGAGGGAGGTTTCTCACCTCCCAGGCTCTGCGTTGCTGCTGGCAGGGAAATGTGCTTTCAAAGCACAAGTTACAAAAGAAGAGCAAGAAAACAAGATGCAAATTAGAGAAGAAATAAACTTCAGAAGAGCTTCCTTTGTGGTTTATGACTCAGTTGTTCAGAGAGGAGACAGCGTAGCTTTTGATGCATCAAAGGCACGTCATTTATATCCCTTAATAAATTCCTCTCTTTCAGTGCCTTTGCATATACAAGGGAGGCCACAGATTTTCATGGCACCAGAGCTGCCTGCCCAAACAACAGCCTGTTGCTATAGGTAAAGAAAACAAAATACAGAAACCTTCTTGCTGCTTTTTGCACTCTACCAGAGATCAATGCCTCATGGTCAGTTCTGTGTCAGTGGTGGATCTGATGAGATGCAATAGGTGTTTCTGCCTACAGGTACAGTACATCATGCCTGCTGTTTTTTCCACCTGGAAATGCAAACACGGAGCCTCAGTTACACCTATCTCAGGAACAAGCAGTTCCTTCCTTCAGCCACCTCAAATTCCTTCTGATTCTTTCAGTTTATTACATAGGATAGAAGAATTGCTAAATTTCCCCATCCACAGTAGTGTCAAGTTGATAGCTCTGCTGCTTTCCTGCAGAATGCCATCAGCAGTCTCGGTTGCGGATGAGGCTGAATAACCTTTCAGCTTCTGAACAAAGGTGTACTGTCAAAGACACGAACTGGACTCCCAGACTGGTAACCAGTAGGCCAGAACATGATGAGCAGCTTTACTGCTGTGTAATATGTCAACTCTGCCAACCCTTTTCCTTCCAGTACTCTATGATTAACCTGTGGACAAACGTCTGCATCTCTTGAAGTCTTCAAGTCAAGATCCGGCACCTTTCTGAGAGATGGTATTTTAAGCCCAAGTGATTGGGATCTTGGTACCCAGGGTGATTGGATGAGGATGTGGATGAAGCTATTGACTCCAAGCAAAGATTAGCTGATATAAGGGTAGCTGATATAATTCTGGTATTAAATGCTGGGAAGTGCAATTCTGCAATATAAGAAGAGTTCATTTACCTACAGTCGGTTGTGACTGGATATGTCTCAGTTTGCTCCCAGGCCCTTGTGCCCTGTAAAATGTTAAAGCTGAAAAGCAAAGCCTTGAGGCAAATTGTAGCAAATGAACTTTTCCTGAGCTGTCTCCTAGAGTCCACGTGGGAGGCAGAAATAGTGCGAATGCATCTCTTGTCTACCTGCAAACCTCGGGTGCTGGTTACATGGCAACTCCATCATACCGTACCGTTTATCATTGCACATCGCTTGAAGGAGTCTGTTGAGAAAATTGAGGCTTTTTCAGGTATTGCTACTATGACATTTGAACCGACCTGTCAACAGTCTGTGTGGCATTATAAATATAACCAGCCCAGGATGTAGAAGAGAAAGAAATGCTTTTTTTTTAATCTTTCCTTCTTATTCTGCCAAAGGCCAAGTCCTTTGACTTACAAAGTCCTTTGACACCTGTGAAATGAGTCTTTAGACACGCGTTTTGTAAGTCACCCAATTCTGGTTACATTTACTTTGGCCTTTTTTTAATGTGTTTTATGGAATCGCACCAGTCTTGCAGTCAGGGCTCTGGAGCCTACTAAGAGAAAGGCATTATCTTTTGGGCAGTCCAAACTGAGGCTTCTTTTCTTTTTGAAAATCTGTAATGCCCAGCATTTTTTGTCAGATGGTGCTGCTTTGCTGTGTTGGCTTAAAAATAGATTTATACATTCAGTGCTCTTCCCTTATTATACCCAAATCAAGGGAAAAACTGAACCCATAATTTTTACCAGCTGCTGTCAGAGTCCTGTGGCAGCCTCCAGCGTCGTGGCTTGTTGGTTATTAAGGACAAATTAAAAACTAGAGGAATTCCACTAACTTAGCATTTTGGTCTGGTGGTCCCTGGCTCTTTATTGGCCCTGTGGCTTTGTTACCCTTGTTTTAACAGAAACCAGTCTAGCTCTTGAAAGTGAATGAATCTTGACAGAGAAATCTGACTTTGGAGATGAGGAAATTAGAGCACAAAAGGGCAAGATTTCCTTGCACAGGGATGCACTGTGGCCAGTGGCAGGGCCAGGAGCCACAGCTCCGTGGCTGGTCCTGGGCTTCATCTCTTGGATCACATCGTGTCCCCCTTCTCCCTGCCTAGCAGTGCAGTTTGGGCTTTCCTTGTCCCTGTGGAATAACAACTTTGATGCTACGCATTAACAGCAAGTTTATCAGAGATGCTGTCAGAGCAGTAGAAGACGGCAGGAATTTGGAGAATCCTTCCATTTAATCCTGCTCGTCCCAGTATGATTTAGTTGAGGTAGTGACATAGCAGGAACAGACTCGTGTAAACAGTGTCACCAAGTGAACGCTCTCTCTGCTTTCTATAAATACTCCATCCTGCGTTAGTGACTCTGCCCTGTAGACCTCCTGTCAGCCTGAGCCAGCTTTGTACATGCTTTTAAGCACTCTATGCATGTATTGTAAATGTTAGCTGTGTATTTTGGTGGCGTAACAGCTGGAGACCATTATGGTGTGACAACGCTGCTCTCCTACACTTCATACGGAATTCGGCTTGGTCGACCTACATTTATCTCAGCCTCCATGCGAACCTGCTCTGTAATCTCTCACTTCTGTTGTTGCAAATCTGAAACAGTGAATCAGGAAACAGAGGCTTGCCAAAATTGTTAAACAAGCACAGCCCGTGTTATTTGGAGACTGCCACTGTGTTTTCTTGCTCACACCGTCCTGGAATGTGCCTCCTGGTAGGGGGAAGGGAGCATTTGTGAATGCAATTGTCAGAATGAGTCATTATGGTAAATACTTTTTTTTAAAAAAAAATCTGACATAACATTAGATATTTCTGAAATAATAAGTTTGGACCAGGCAGAAAACCTGATATGGCTGCTGGTGCTAGCCAAGAAGGCTGATGCACATTTGACATGCGAGCAAGGTAAAAAGCATCCTATTAGGGAAAGCTATTTTTAGAAGTTTCAAATCCTACCTCTTCCATGCACTGTCCTATTTTTAAGCAGGACTGCTTCCTGGCTCTCAGCCGTGCTCCCAGCTGTGATCTACAGGAGCTTCTGTACAACATCACTTTGTTAAGAGCTTGTTGCTTATTATGGAACACGAACTTTGTGATAATTGCACTGGCTTAACCAGTGACAAAATGGGTATGTATTAGTTCCATCTTTCTTTCAGCATCCCTTAGTACCGCTCTCGGAGGAGGCAGCAAACCTGTGAGCAGTGAGCAAATTTGGATTAGCAGGTAGTTAAACAGTCAGACCAGCCTGGCTGGAGCTGTGAGATGTTTAGGGAGTAATAAAAAGGATTGGATGCTACAGAACCCTCCCCTGCTTCTTCCCCTTCTCAAGAGCTTTCAGCCCCAGCAACACCCCTGAAAGCTCTTGATTCTTAGGACCAGGAGAGAGAATCCCACAGATTATAAGGACACATTTTTGGTAATCAGTGAAGCATGAAACAGCCCATGGCCACGGAGAGGTGCAGCAGCAAGTGATATAAGTTCCTTGTCTGTTGGCAAGGGAAGGGAGGCAGTGCAAGAAAGTGGCAAAACCCACCCAATCTATAGAAAGATCTCTGAGTAAAAGGGTATTTTTGTACATAATAACTCCTTTTTACACATACAAGAGCTGCAGCACAATGATGTGTGTTTTTGCAGGCAGACAGATGTTGCCTATTGAGAATTGGGTCAGAAAAGGTTGCATCTGCAATGAATGTGTGATTAGTAATTACCCTGAATGGCCCTGTGTGAAAAACTTGCTGATTCCTGCAACTCACTATCTACTAGATGCTATTTAATCCTACTTATAAGCTTTTGAAAGTCTGGCTAACAAAGTCTTCGCATATATGACGTAATGAACATCTTTATAGAGTTGGGATCTGAATAGACTTGATAAAGGCAGAGTGGAGAGGGGTGTGATGTACAGGCAGGTGAATGGTACATGTAAGAGTTGTCTGTGAGAAGGAGGTGGAGAAGAATGAATGGAGTTTTGCTAGAAGTGGGAGAGGAGATCGTTGTCCTCTGAGGGAAGGAGAGGATGGTTCAAACAGAACCCAAAGAACAGGCTGAAAAAGGTGCTGTCACAAATTGCACAGTCTGCCTGGACATTTATGGTTGAGGGGTTCCTAAGTTGGCTTTCTCACCTTAAGTCTTTACCTGACTCATCCTTGCTATCTTTCCTGAGAGTGCCTCTCAGTATACTCACACTGACTCTGGGGCTTGCTTATCTTGAGCAGCTTATTGGACTATGAGTGTCTGTTCCCCATCAAATCTACTCATTACCTGGGTTTTTCATTCAAATACTCTTAAATCCCCAGGTTTGAGGAAGCATGGTCCTGGGAAGCAAAGAGCAGAGTGTAGATGAAGAGGGAGCCCAGGATGGTGGCATTCAAGGGAACTCAGACCATTCTTCTCTGTGTAGTTTTGATCATATTGAAGGAGCAATTGTTGGGCTCAAGTACACTGCCTTTTCCTCACTTTACTGGTTGTAATACCCATGTGCTATGTGGTTCATCACTAGATCTTCACCTTGGTTTAACAGTGAGGGAAACTAAGGCACAGAGAGCTGAAGCATCGTGTCTCATGTCACCAGTAAGCAATGGGCAGGGCACAGTAGAAACCTCTCCTGAACTGATGCTGTGAGGTGGCTTGCCCTGCCTCAGTCTGTCACTACCTGAGAGAGGGCAATGCCTGCACAGAAAGGAGATGCTTCTTTTAGCCTTATGACCAGTGGCATAATCAAACAGCTTGGCCAGGCTTTGGAGCATTGGCATCTCACAGCCCTCAGAGGTGGGGGTCCCCTGATCCCTCTGGAGAGGGAGCTTGAAAACAGCAGCACAAAGTCTCCCAAAGTTACTTAACGGATTTTACGAAGTGCTATTAAGGCCCATAAAGGAACTTGTGTTGAGCCTGGAGCATTATTTGCATTGAACCCGACTGCTGGCATTGCTCCACTGGTGCTGCATGTCTGGCCAGTGGCTTGGGACGAGGGCAGGGAGGGCTGGCAAATGTCATTTTTTCTGTCTGGTTATTCCAGCTCAGTAGGAGTGCACGTGTGTGTTGTCCCATCTCCTCCCTTTTTTTAATCTCATATTATACATTGCCTATTACTGTGATATACAAGCACCCAACAAATAATTTTAACAAGGCAAATATGCAGTAGCAGTAGGTACTTTGGCTGAACAGGAGATAGCCAAACAAGGTCTAGTGATCGGAAGCCAAAGTTGGGCATGTTCAGATAGGAGACAAGGGATGCATTTTTTCATGCTGAGGTTAATTAGCCATTGAAACAATTTACTGAACAGTTCTACATCATAGGAAATCTCTCAGTCCAGGTTTATATGTTCATCTAAAAGAAGTGCCACAGCTCAAACAGATTCTTGTGGGTGACGTAGAAATTGTGAGGTGGAGGTCTCGGTGTTTGTGCAGGCTGTCTGGTGTACCTTCATAATGATCTCTTTTAGTATGATTTCCCCCACAGTGCTATCAACTCTGTCTGGTTTTTAATAGCTGTGCTCTTTTTTTTTTTAATAAGCAAAAGATAATAGTCTAGGGAAATGTTTTGGGGGGAAGGAGCAAGGAAGGAGGCAGTAGACACAGCTTTTAACTTTGCACTCCATCAGATTTGGGCAAGAACTGCCCCATCAGTTGGCTGGGTGCTATTTTGCTCTTCCTGATGTGTTTGATGCCCATCCTTCATTGCAGCTTGGCTGGATCTTTCCCTCCTGTCCTCCTCCCTGTCCTTTCTCTTGGGTTTGCACAGATAAATTGCATCCACGCTCTGTGGAGAAGAGGAGGAAAGGGAGGGTATTCCCTCCAATGTGGATGAATTTCTCAAATCTGATTTAGCTTTTAGGTCCTCTCTGTGAAATTGTGCTTGAGAGAAGCGCTCTGATCATAAAATGGGCATGAAAAACTTTCAAATGACATATCAGGTAATTTGGACCTTTTTTTTTTAAACACAGAGTCTTTTTGAGGGTGAGAACGCCAAAGTGATATGCTTTTTTTGCTCCATTCATTTTTGCTTTTCTGTTGCTGCACGGCTTGGGAATACAATATGCTACTCTGTGGTGGCAGAGGCTGTTCTCACAGTGTTCCCATCACATTCAGAAATAGGAAGAACAAGATGTACCATGAACAAGATTATTTTTGTGAGACTCCACTCCGGCTTTGCAATTCGAAGTGCTTCAAAGATATGTCTGATCTTTGGCATGTTTATGTACATCACACAAACTTTAAAGCTCTGCCCATCACTGGCTGTGGTATCCTGCACTCTGTTCACCACCTTCTTGTTCCAAAGGTGATTTGCTCCTTACTTCCACCAGGAAGCTTGGCCTCATGGTCTCCACTAAAATTGGGAAGAAGGGTGGCCTTGAGATGTTTTTCAACAGGAGGGACAGTCTCTACGTCTGGCACTTTTTTCAGAGACGGAAGGCTGACTGTGGAGCTTGTGGAAAGAGGTGGGCATTGCTAGAGGATGGTGTGTGTCTCGTGGACTGAATTGCCTCTGAGTGTGTTTATCAGTGCTTGAGGATGGACTATCTATAGATTAGATGCATCTCTTCTGTGTCTATATAGTAGGGATGCACCTGAGCTGGAGAGAGATAACATATTTGGCCAATTTGTGGGTCAATTCTGTGAGTTCAGCACAGACAAGTTTCCTTTAGCAGCAAAAAATACACAGGCGCTGAAGTGTTCTTTGTTTTCTAAAGCTCTGAGAAAGAGGTTACTGCATATTGGTACCATCAGTTAGGAGCTGTGGCTGTTGTTCTTTGCATGGGGCAGTCATGTTAGTGATACACTTGAATGATATGTCTCAACGGGAGATCTGGACTCAATGTGATGGGGAAGATGGCCTCTTCTATTTGATTGTTAATTATCTGCCTTTAATATAGTTCAGGCACTTAAAGCTTTATTTTTAGAGACTGATTCCTTTTGTAATTAGATATAATGGCTGAAATAGCTGTTCTTTAATGACCCAGTTCTCATCAGGACTGCCACTGCAGCCGAAAGAAATGTTCTTATCCTCCTTTGTGTTCCTGCATTCCTTTTTCTTAAAGCCTGGGGTCAACAGAGAGATGAGCTTGATCTGAAAGTTAGAGAGCTTTAAGGAGCTGAAGCCACGCTTCTGCTGGGCTCCTCATTTCTTGCCAGGCCAAGGTGAGAGCAGAACCTTGACCTGGTCTCAGCAGCTCAGATGCATGGTCAGCATCTTCAGGAGAGGAAATTTCCCTTTGGCTGTCCCCTCCAAGCAAAGCACGTGTTGTTACTGCTCAGTTGCATTGTGCTAATATTCCCCTTAATTAATACATTGCAGAACTCAAAAGATGAAGCTTCAGAAGGGGGTTGTCAGCCCAAATGTTACAGACTGTTGACCTAGTCCGTAAGTAGGAACCTGACTTCCCTGGTTACAAAACATTGCAAATAATGATGCCAGGAGCTAAGCTTTATCAGCCGCCTCTTCTTATAAAAGATTTGTTGTATAATGGTGTGTCGAGTGTTATTTTGCTGTGATTTAAGGGTCTGGCTCTGCCCATTGATTTAAATATTTTCCAAGAGCATTATGAACCTGGATATTGGGTCAGATTTCTGGCTTGAGAACCTTACAGTTCAGTAACTCACAGGCTCTTTTTAATAAAAGCCCTCAGGAGAAGAGATGTGCCAGGGTGCAGTGAAATATATGCTCTGTTCACAAAGGCGGCAGCAGCTGCATCAGATGATTAATATTTCGTACATCCTGACACTGAAATGCAGGGTTTGGCTGGAGGATCCAGGTATTGTTGTGTCACAACCATATTTTATTACATTTTAAACTACAGCAACTGAAACAGCACAGTTGCTTCCACATGATAAATAATGGAAATAAAAGCTGATTAAATAACAGCCCTCCAAAAGGGGAGATGCTGCTAGGAGCTTTCAGCTTTCTGATCTTCCAATTTGCTTTGTCTTTGCTTTTTTTTTTTCTCGAGGTAGTTTATGGTATACGGTAAAATCTTCCCTGGGAACGGAATTATATAACTTTCAGCAGCGTTAATGTGTGATGAAATGAACACCGACCCATTCAATTAACACTGCACTATTACTTACACTGGTACTCAATGACATATTAATGGCATCTGCATTGATATTGTTGATCATAAAAATACTGCCATTGTCAGCGATAGAAATTGCTGGGTGGATGTGAAGAAGGGTTGACACGAGGTACAATGAAATCCCGGTGGTGCTGGTGCTCAAGGTGTTCCCTTGCCATCAGGGGACCTGCTTGGCATTTGCAGTTCTGCCAGCAGAGTAAACCTCAGATGGGTACTTTCCATGTTGCCGAATAGATATATAAGCATCTACCAAGTTCTTCTGATTTTTTTCCCTTTTTTCTTTTTTTTTTTTTTTTTTTCCCTTGAAGAGGGGTCAAAGCCAGTCCAGTGCTCCATCTGTAAAGGTTGCACTGCTGAGGTTTCAGAGGAAGCACAGGGAGAGCTTGACATTTATATTAGAGCTGTATGGGTAAAGAGAAACCTTTGATTCAGCAGGATAAATGGAAGGGTACCTCAACCTGCTTCCAAATTTCCATATGAGGAAAGATATGAGATCGGTGTTAAATATACATGGGATAGCTTATCCCTGATACTTGGTTCCCTACAACACACAAGGGCTTATGGACAGCTTGAGTGAAATAACCCTTTCATATTTTTTATTTAACATTCAATTCTAATAGAAATTTTGTCACGTCCTCAAGTTCCTTCTTTCTGAGAACAAGGAACAAATCGTCCTTCTGCATTTAAGTACAAAATCCTGACACCGGAGACGTGTGAAACCCCATCACAATGGTCTTGTATGGTCATAAAATATAACCCACAAAGTAATATGCTCCCAAGGGCTGTTGGTTGTGCGGGCTGAAATGCATGCTTGGCAGATCTAACTGCTCTTTCGCAGCTTTTTGAAAAAACACCAGCAGCACTAGGAGATGAACAAAAAGGTAGACTCTCTCCAAACCTCCAGCTGCGCATGGCACATGTTTTCATAACTCCCACCAGCAGTTTATGTTCTCAGATTTATGGAGCCGGCTTAGATTTATGGCAGAGAAATGGAACATGAAGGTCCTGGGGGATGGAGCCGGTTCCTGCCCCAGAGCAAAGTCCTGCCCTTATCAGGCAGGTGCCTGGCAGCAGGAGAGCAGCTCCAGCTCATTTGCTGTCGGCTGCGTTTGGTGACTCAAAGGAGTCCTCCTACCTCCTCCTACCTCCCGGTGATCCCTCTGCTCCACTTGCAACCTCACCTGCCCGTGATCCTTAGAGTTTTGTAGGAAAAGCAAAAAGAGAGAGGTGAGTTAACATGATGTCCGACATGCTGACTTTCATCCTGTTTGATCTCTGGGAGATGTTTGCTTATCTCTGGTAATGATTGGACTGGCCCCAAAGCACTGGTTAACACCTGTAAGTGATCAATGTTGATATTCATCATCTCAGTTTCACCAATAATATCTTTTAACCCCTGCAGTACGTGGGTGCTGAGCGTGGAGCTTTCTCATCAGTGCGGCACAGCTGCTCACCACATAAACCAGAGGCCCCACACTAGGAAACCAGTCACCAGCAGTTCAGAAAACGTCAGGGTTGCATTGACTTTATATCTATGTTTGATGTCTGGTTTTAAATGACTTTGTTCAAGTACTTCAGACTTTTCAGGGACTTGGATGGTCTACCTGATGTCCTGCTAAATCTGAGCCCTGCAGTGTTGGAGATGGACCAAGCAGCGTTATGAGCTGATCGCATCCCTTTACACTGAGTTGGGTTTAGTGCCTACAACTTTGCCAACTTTCAAAACTTAACCCCAAGTTTTCCATGCAAAGCATCTCCCTCAGGATTAGATTTTAGGAAGAAAAATAATTTTCAGCACAAACAGCTGTGGCTCAGCAGTTTTGGTTGAACACCTGTTATTTTATCGTATTCAAATAGTAACATACTTCCTAGTTATCATGAACTTCCATTCCTTGCGATCTGGGGAGAGATAACTTTGTAGTCTTAGGTGAGCCTTTTGTCGTCACTGAGTGTGCTTAACTTTGAGATTTGAAAGGTGGTTTCTTTTTCATTTTGTGCTGAACCTCTGAAAGATTTTCTTTTTATGTATGCTTGGTGGAGATCTTGTTAATGCACCTTCTCCAGACTCTTCATTTACGCTTGCTGTGGCTGCAGGAGCTGACTGAGAGGTTTCTTCCCTCTCCTTTCTCAATATCTGAGGGACCAGGAGTTGAGTCAAAACCCCATCTGGCTCCTTGTGCAATTTTTTTAGTTTGTATTTTGCATTTCAACATAAAAATCACTCCTTCTCCAGATCTTCCTGCATTGGGATCAGCTCTTTGAGTGCTGCTCTTTGATCCCAAACCTATCTTCTTTACTATCAGATTTGCCTGACATAACCTAGTTCTGACTAAGGCAGATTTTTTTTTGTCATTAAGAACAGAGAAAGATGGATTTATTGTTTTTCCTGGTAATATAATGAACTGTAAACTGACGTGTGCATCTGGGCGTTGTCTTTGCAATACTTATTTTTTAACTCCAGAACCACCTTGGCGTCATGCCCATGTAATTAAGTCAAAACGAGTAAGCAACACGTGCTTTGACTGTGCCATGTGGCTCCCTATTGTATGTGTTACAATGGAGCTTCTCAGAACATGCGGGTTAATTAACATCTTTTAGGGACCTGAATAATAGATAATGGTGCACAGGGCTTTGACGGGTTGGGCTCTAATCAGTTTATTAGAAGACAGATGAAGACAACACAGCAGGGCTGTATTATTCTTGCCTCTAGCCCTGGAAATTAAATTGTATAGCGTTTATTTGAAATTAACCAAATGTAATCTGTTTAAAAATGTACTAGGACCCATTTTGTTCAGGTCTATACTTTACTTGTTTGTTTGTTTTCACTGCTTCTGGAGGGGAAAGACAGCCACGTCCAGCCCCTTCTAGTGCCTTGGAGCACTCATCAGTGTTGCTTTCTAAAATTCCCCCTTAGCTTAATTAACATTACAGCCTGTACCCAAGCAGCATTAATTAATCAGTTGCAAATGGCAATTTTGAAGATGGCAGTAGTGACTACTGTTCACAATCTGCAATCAGCTTGTGCTGCCCACACGAGGGGGACTGCATGGAGGAGCTGTGAGTAAGCAGCAGCCTTTTTGCTCATTTATCCTTTTTTTTAATGTCAGAGGTGGAAATCCTGCTTTATTCCGTAGTTGCACATCTGTGTCTCCACAGGAAGAGTCCAGCTGTGGGAAAGGACAGCACGTGGCGGTTTGATACTCTTGCACGTTGATGAGGGAATCTCTTTTTCTTCTTCCCCTGCTGCCTCACAGCACGCTCTGCACAAACCAGAGGGCTGCCACGGTGCCCGCTCTCCCACATCTGTAAAGCATTTCACAAACAGCTGGAGGCACCTGAGCGTTGACCTGCACCACCTGTCATTTTAAGGCAGAGACTGCTCTGCAATGCGGTAGCTGAACTCCTTTTAAACTTGCCTGAAGCATGCAAGAACCTCACAAGTCCAGAGTCAGATTTTACCATTTATTTCACTTTGGAGATCAGTTTTGTGACCCTTTGCAGGGATGCGAGTGCTGGCAGGCTGGACGCCAGCCAGAGTGACTGTGCTATAGTCACATCTTTGTCACAGCCCTGTCTGCGGTGGCAATATCCCAAACCTGTGCCCTTGTCACCCCATCATTGAGTTGACTTGCAGAACCTGTGAAGCATGTGGTGGTACCCAACGTGTCCTCATCTACAGGGTATGCAGTGACAGCACTGAAACTTGAATCTGTATACTCCTAAGAGTAAGAAGGAAAAATGCTTTCCCTGCAGTGCTTTGAAGGGCTTTATTAGTTGGCAGTCCATTTTTCAGACCTTTTTTTGTTGGTAGTCTCTGTGGCTGCCCCCTCTCTCCATCACTGCTTGACCAGCTGACAGCCTGTCCAGCTGATGCCTTAGATGGCAAACTCAAAGCTCCCACTCAAAATCCTGGTGCTTGCTGGCTTTATTGGAATGCAGCAGCCTCTATTCTTGAAGGGTTTTAGTGTGTTGAGTGGAAATGAGATGCCTCGGTCATGACAGTGGGGTGAAACAGGAGCTTCCATCCAGGAGAGGGAGAAGTGACCGTGGCCAGAGGGTAAGGAATTCTGTATGATGGGGGCAGATGGACCCTCAGCTTGGCTTCTGCTTTCCTGACCTTGTAGGAGAGGCAAAGGGGAGATGCAGCACAGCCAAGAAGGACAGTAATGTGGTACCTGGCACAAAGTGTGTGAGATGTTTGGTGATGGAGTGCTGAGGAGAGCCCGGGAAGCTTGACTCATATCGGCTCCTCTGACATTTGCCAGCAGTGGGAACTGATGCAGGTGTATCTGCTTGGTTTCTTCTGTCTTCAGAGAGAAGAAAGGCAATATTTTGACCTTTTTTTTTTTTTTTTTGTGAAATACTTGGAGATCAAGGACTGCGGAACATGCAGTCCCTGAAATGTGTGTTATTACTAAACTGAGGCTGCAGAGGTGTGACCTTTTCTAGCCTCTGGTGGGTCAGCTGCAGTTTATTCCTTTGTCTGGTGTTTAGGAGATGCTGATCCTTCATCCCAGCAGGTGGAGTTGCTCATCTCATCCCTCCCTAAACTGAAACAAGCCAGGTGGCCATGAGCAGTATAAACAGGTCTCTGCTAATCTGGTTCCCCTTGACTTGAAGGGGGTGGAATGCCTGGGCACCAACAGCTCAGCCAGCTCGCCTGCCCTTTCTGCTTCCAGCAGAAATAATGAGAAGCAAAAAGGGGGCACGGCTACACTTGAAAGGGAATATTTGTCTGTGGCAGGAGTCTTACAGCAGCATTTGTTACTGCTGTTGTGCAGACACGGTGGTGAGGACGTGGAGAACCACCCACCAAACTGTCCTGAAGTAGGCAGGGAAGTTTCAGTGCAACTCGTACGCTATAAATACCACTTTAGGGACCTGAAAGCAGAATATGGAACTGTCTGTTCTCTTCTTTATTCATGCCAGCTCGACGTTTTCTTACAATGACAGGTAAAGGGAGAGGAATTTGTATTCCCTCTGCCCACAAAGATTACACGGCGCCAATAGACAGCGCAGAGTCACTTTTCTGAAATGACAATACCTTGTTCACATACATTAACTTCTTTTGCCTTCTGCCTCTGGATTATTCACCAGCCAGACAGTATGCTGCCTAAATACCAATAGTGAGTAATGAGGATTAAGTGTTACCTCTAATTCCGTCGTTATGAATATTTCAGAACTTCCTGTTCGGGCTTAACTGCTATTTTGGTGCAAAAAAAGGCAAGTGTTGGGAGTTGAGCTGCTGTTGGCTGTGACATCACTGTGCTGTGATTTGGGTCTGGCGTGACACATATTCCAGAGAGCTAAGCTCACTCAAGCCTCTTATGTGGATGTGTCTGAGAACCTCAGAGAGAGAAGCTCTTGTTAATGAAAGGGGAAGATTTTTAGTGTGCAAAAATGTGATTTTTCTGACTGCTGCTGCTACTTTTCTTTTTTCCAGCTTGCTTCCTGAACTGTAAAATTCAGATACTGAGCAGGCGTATGAGTTGGGGAGAAGTTTGGGAACCTGTGGCTTGATTCCAATTTGGGAATAGTCACATGTGAAATTTGGGACCGGAGAGAGAGTGGTGCAGATACTCCTCTAGCAAGGGAAGTCATTGAAATGTCTCCTAGGGGAGGTGAGGAAAAAATACTCTATTAGGCTAATAATGGTAACTCTGCCTTTTTTCCTTTGGCAGGTTGTGAAATACACGTTTGGTGTGAAGGAGGTTAGGTATTTTTGATCAAGGTATTGAAACAAACAAAAAAAAATATAAAAAAGTCCTCACTGGGATTTTTTTCTCAAAGTGTTAGGTCAAGAACATACAGAAGGTTTGGAGGTGGAGTTGCTCAGTCTTGAAGGGTTTTTCAGATCTCATAATCACCTGTGACTGAAGTTGTGACAACAGTGAAATGAAAGCAAGCTCCCCCATGTCAAGGGATGGGTTTTCAGTGCCCATCTCCAGGGGCAGGTGAGGAGATCCATATGTAGTGTACCTGTGGTATGCAGGTGGTCTTTCACCAAGCTCCTTTTTCCTCTTCTAAACAGATAAAAATCTTTTTCTCTCTCTCTGACACTTCTATGCAAGCCCAGAATTATTTCCAATGCCTCTATTAAAGGACTAGAAAGGTTTGTGGAAAGGTTTGTCTCCTCTGTGCACCAAGAGGTGACCAGTTTTCCTCCACTTACCTTCTCTTGCTGTGACAGGACCACAACTGCTTTCTTCTGCAGATTGTGCTGGAGGAGAAATAGCACAAAGAGGTGGTTTGGGGCTTTGCTTACCACCTGCCATCGCTGAACGGGGTGGTTGCAGCAGGGTTCTTATCATGCAGGGTGTAGAAAGGAGGATCAGTGCTCGTGAGCGGTCAAAAGGCTGGATTAAACACCTCTTTTGCAGCAGCGCCTGTGTGGTGTTGTCACTTCGGGATAGATTAAGGGCCCTTTATAAACAGCATCATAGATCTGTGTGTCCCCAGAAGGGTTTTATACTTTCAGACTGTGTCACTCGGCACCTTTTTCTGTATTACAGCACATTTACTGCGTTACTGCTGTTGAAAGGAATAGTAGTTTTTATAGACATCATCAAGAACACCTTTTTCCTGTCTTCCATTTTTCCGCTTGTTCACTAGCTCAGTATTAATAGTGAGCATAAGTGCTCGGTTTTGCATAGTAAAATTGTACATGTGCACATCTGAAAATGACTGCCTTGCAAAAGCTAGGAAGAGCAGTCCTACACTGACCGTGGTGATAAAGTAGATGTGACCCAGCACAGCTTTGCCCTGATACTGCTGAGCAGTGATACGCTTCCCTGCAGTCAGGAGCTAGATGGATTCTAATCTATTTGGACCCCCAAAATTGCATATTGCCAAGCTGTCCTTTGTGATACATGCTTCAATTATCATTCTGAATGGCTACTATCCCCTCTTAGTATCATGTGGTTAATGGTCATTCAGCAGGAAAGAAAACTTTTCTCTTTCGTAAGTGGAAAGGTATAATAATTTGCCCAAAGGCTTCAATTAGTGCACTGGAGATCAATCAGTCTATGATATCAGTGCCCAGGTCATTTCTTTTAGATACATTCCCTGCTACAGTCTTTTGCATAATCTTGCCAAAATGCAATGGTAAAATGATTAGAACTTTCTGCTCTAGGCTTCATGTTTGAGGATGTTCATAAAGGTCTCTTTCAGATCAGAAACCCCCTTGGTCATCCCTGACTTTACTGCTGGGAAAACAAGAGACATTGCGTTTGCACAATAAAGCTTGCAGAGTGGTTGCTGGGTTGTGTCTACTGGACACTCCTCACTCTGGCAATTTTCTATTGAGGTGTTTTATATACACCAAGAGATTGTCAACATTATGTCATTTGGATGGAGACAAAAGATTTTTTTAATGTAATCTAATAATGAGATGAAACAACTCTACGTAGCTATTTTTTCACTCTGTCAATGCATAACTTCAATGAAGCATTTTGGGAATGTTTCTTTTGGCAAAAGAAAAATCACAAGGTCTGATAATTTGTCCCAACGTTGGACTAAAGAAAGTATTTCCACAAGGATGGAAAAATCTTTTCTTTTTACTGAACTGCTTTGACAAACTTCCCAGTGAGAAACTTAAGCCTCTAAAGCTGAGTGTTGTGTGCTTTACTTTTCCTGGCTACGTGGTGTGCACTTAGGAATGTCCATGGTGTCTGCAGATGTTTATCTCTGCAGAGTGCTAACCTGACCAAATCATGGATTTGACCATGTAAAGGAAAAAAAAAGCTATAAGAGGAATTAACTTTAAATGCTTCATTGAGAAAAGGAGTGCAAGTAGGACAATGTAAAAAACCAAGTCCCCTTTTCCTCCCCACAGTCCGGCAGACATGATCACAGTAAATACCAAACTTTTTCTGTGTCCACTGTGGATCGTTTTAAACATAGTGCTAGCTTTAAAAATAAAACCTTCTTGGAGATGATAAAAGAACAGAGTGAAAGCGAAGGCAGAATGCTCCCCCGAGATGCCCATTTCATCCTTTACCACATTTGATTCTTTACTACAAAACTAAGTTTGCAATTTTTATACATCGTATCCCCCGCAGGATATGGGTTTGGTGACATATGGCAGAGTGTCACAGTAATTTTTATCAAGATCCTGTGGATAACTTTCTTGAGGTCTGCTCAGAGAGAAGCCACGAGCCAGCCCTCACAGACTGCAGCTGGAGGCTGGGAAGGATGCTGTGAAAAGCCTGGCTGGATAAATCCTGGTGGCTCTGAGGTAATGCAAGAGGTGTCAGGGAGCTTGATACAGCCTGGACAAAATTCTCCCGTGACCAAGTTTACAAAGAAATCTGCCATTTGAGTGCTCCTAAGTCAGGAGATGTGATTTTTTTTTTTTTTTTTCCTGCATTTTAGCTTCTGCCCAGGATGTCAGCAATGTTGTCAGTCATATTTCCTTTGAAATTTGGTACCTGTAGAGAATGGAAATTCATGTTGAGTGTAATTGTGATTACTGGCTTGGGGACTTCTGCTTTGTGAAGGTGCCAGGCATCCATGTCCTTTGTGCCTGTGGTGTGTGCCAAGCCCTTGACTCCCTTCTGTGTTTGTTGAGTGAAGATAAAATTAAGACTTGATTAAAAAGAGAAGCATGCAGTTCAGTAGGTATCCACACAAACTATAAGAAGGGATCCATCAGAGTGGACTGTAAAGGACCTACTATGGAATCTGGGCATTTCTTGATAGCAGTGCTGGAGAAGGGAGGTGTAGGATTAGGATCCTGGTTCCTTAAAACCATGGGAATATCCTTGGTCACATCCCTTAGCCTTTTGGTGCCTCCGTCCTCTGTCTTCTCTGATTTAGTGAAGAAAATACCCAAAGTGTGTGATACACAGTGATGAGAGCTTCTTACTTCCCTTCAGTAAGCGAGCGTGAGTTTTTCATGTAAGGATTGATGCCCCTGTGTCAGAAACCGTCATTTCTTTTTTGGAAACTTAGGGATGGTAAAAATTATTGGGTGGAAATTAGAGGATGGAGGAAATGAGAAGCTTTCTTTGGAATGTAAGACCTGTTCTCCTGCCAAGGCGAGCTTGCTACATCCTACCAACCCACAGATGAACTTCTGGCTGTGCTTTGAGATCTCTCTGTGATACCACATAATAAGCATCTATAATACCTATAAATACAGACATTTGTGTCCAGGCTGTTGGTACTCAACTTTGGAGCGAGCATAGAGCTATTGCTGCACTCCATGACCACATATTCATGCCAGTCATAAGAATTTAGTATATTTAAGACCCCTACTCTCATACACCTGCAGAAACCCGGTGCTTTCAAGCCAGTCTCATTCCTCAGACCTAGCTAGAGCACAAGAAGAAAACGGGAGCCTGATATTTGGTAGGTGAAAAAGACCCCAGATTTTTACAAGAAGTTTTATTTCTGTTTTTGGCTACCATTAGCATCAGGTTTGCTCATATTGTATGAAAGCTGCTCTGTCCCAGCTGATGTGTGAAGAGAGGGGACAAGGCTGGTGCAGTGTGATTATTCACAAAGACAAGTGCCTTTGTACAAAATCTCTACCGTTTCAGACCTTTCAGATTCTGCCTTTGTTGCTTATGGTATTTCCCCGTTCTCCTTTCAAGCCTATTTCTCCCTGAAGGCAGACTGGTAACATAACCAGAAAGGGTGGTTTTTGCAGTGGGTTTCAACAGCACATTAATAACTAATCACGGCTGGAATCATAGCAGGTGGTTAAAAAGGGCCTGTTGGTCATCGTTTCGAGCTCTGGCAGAAAGCCTGCCCTGGAAAATGTAATTACTGTCCAAAAGAATGCGACAAACTCTGCCAAAAATAATAAAAGTAGATCATCATCCAAAGCCACCCCAGCTGAAACATGTGGCGGTTTGTGGGGGGCAGCCAAGCGAGACCCTGCAGGGCCTGGTGCTCACCAGAGCGGCGTTCAGAGGCAGCTCTGCTTCCAGCCAGCCCTGGACTTCTCCTGGAATGGGTCCTCATTCCTCCGCATGGAGGAAGATGTGGCGAACTTTGAAATTTTCCACAGCAGAATATTTTGAGGACAACAGCATGCCTGAGAGATCAGCAGTTCTATTACCCCTCCATTTTTTTTAATACGGCTATATGTCATGCAGTACGAAAATTTATCACATAAAAGTGAGAGTGGGTTTTTTTAAACTCTGAAATAATAATAGATTCCATTTTTGAAATTATGAGATGGAGAATTTTCAATATCCTGGCCTTTTTCCCCCCCCCTCCCAAAATTGAAAATAAGGATAAGCAGTCAAAGTCTTATGACTGCTGTTGTAACTCTCCTGACTTCATCCGCTGCATTTTTCCAGTGGCACACTGGTCCACCAAATGGTTTCTGACCAATTTCACGTACCAGGAATTCGCAATAAAAATAAACCTTATGAAATGACAACATAAGAAGCAGGCAGCTCTATTTGCTTGTTTGGAAATGGCCATTTCCAGCCTCCTGTCACGTGCTCCACAGGATTCCTCCCTGTAGCAGTTCTTTCAGCTGGATTATTTTAAAAGCATAACTATCTTAACTTGGATTGCTTTGCAGGACTGGGTTTGGAAATGGCAGCACTGGCAGTTTGGGTGGCAGGACTTGCAGCATATGGTGGTAACAAGCACTATAAACCTCTTATTCCAGCTCAGGTCCAGCTAGAATAGTTAATTTGTCTGAAACTGGTTGCATTTTCTGAAAGTGCTTACGTACATGGTCTTATAGGGGTTAACTTCTTCCAGAAGGTGATTCGTGGAAACAGTCAGTGAAATGAGAGAGTCCCCATGAATTCATTAATAGAGCTACATTGGAGATGAGCAGGAGCCAGTGACAGTACCAGGGTGACTTTTAGGAAGACTGCTCTGAGATATTTGCAATTACTTGGTTGGGTGCAACCATCCTGGTCTAACCAGGACAAAGCAATGCTTCCAAAGAGCAGCTTGAAGCCAAAGGTTTGGGAATTGAGGGGCTTATACTAAATTTAAAAGTTGTTGCTTTGTTTTTTTTTTGAACCAAACCAACCAACAGAAAGACCTGAACAAACCTTCACCTCCACCAGCTTGAAAACATGAACCCCATCAGAAGTAGGTAGATCCAGAGGTAGATGTCTCTGAACAAATTGGGTGTTTATCACTAAGCCATTCCTTCCAGGAGAGTGACCTTGCAGGGTCCCACCAGCCCCTGAAAGGTCACTGAGCTTCCAGGAAGAGGTGCAGGAACAATTTTGGAAGTCCTGTTTGTGTAACAAGAGTAATTAGACACCTTCCTGGGGTCATCCAACTTGCCCCACTGTGGTTGCTTCCCTCAGGCAAGGGCTACTTCCCACTAAACTCCTTTAAATGTGCCGTTCTGATATGTTTGATTTTACATGGGATATTCAGGTGTTTGTAATTCATTTCCCAATTTAAAAGGCAATCCCAGTCTACTGTGGGAGAGTTCTAGAGCTTCTATCCTATCTCTCTCCTGTAGGGCTGGAAAAGGGCTTTGTTTCCATTTTTCAGCTGCGGTTTTGGATGCTTAATTAAGGAAGACAAGCCCATAATGATAACAGCAGCTGTTCTCTCCCTGGGGAGAAAGAGACTCTTCAGGGACAGGGACCTCCTTGGCACAAAGGAAAATATTTTTTATGAAAGCAGCACTGGAGAAGCTGGCAGCTCCCCACGGCTTCTGACTTTGTAAGGAACCTCAGCAACACATCCATGTGGCCTTAGTTTTGGGAAGTGGAAGGTAAGGCTGGGAACTGGGGATGCTGAATAACATACTTTCTCAAGTACATAGTCCTCTGGATCCAGTCTCTGTAGTTTGTGCTTAGACCACCACCGACTGCTAGAAATTATATTGGAAGTAATCTTAGACTTGGGGATAATCCTGCGTCCAGCCCGGCTCCCAATCCTCCGGAACAGACTGGCATCTGGCATCCCTCAGCCTTCACTGCATGGGGTGAGTCGGGGGGATATTTAGAGGAGTTTGTCGGGTTGGGCCACCCCCACTGCCTGCTCTGAAATGTTTTGTGGGAACATAGTACTGTCCCACCCATAAATAGCGTGTGTTAAGACTTCCCAAATTTCTTCCTGCTCTATAGTTTGCTTAGAGCCCATTGAGAAGTAAAACTGCCGTGAAGCGAAGCACGTCTGGAGCCACCACCACACCATGTCCACAGTGATCCCCACAGGTGCCATAGAGAGACCTCATCATTCTCTTGCCACCATCCTGATGAAGCAGGTGGAGCTGCAGCCTGTGCAGGGCCAAGGGCTGAGCAGTCCCTGCAGTGAGGGACCTCAAAGAGAGGAGGTGGGTGGAAAGAGGCATAAGGATCTCAGCATCAAACCATGACTGCTCACAGATAAAACTCTGGCAGGCCCCAGCTAGCACCCAAAACATCTGACCATCCTCTGCAAGAAGCAAATGGTAGATTTGATCCAAAGCCAGTTAAAGTCAGTGGAAGAGTTCCCATAAACAGGGAGATTTGGGTCAGTGCAAAGAATGACTATTGCCAGGAGCAAATATTTTTTTCTGATGGCATTTGCAATACGAGGAAGCGGAACAACAGAAGTTTTGTTTTTCATTTCCTTTCCTTCCTGACAACTTGGCCGTTGCTAGTCTAGATTAAATCTATTCAGCAGAGGGAAGCACAGCACTTTCCTAAATGGCTGTTACAGATAACTGTTATCAGCACTACAGTACTACATTCCCAGCCACTTACCTGACGTCATCGGTGATTCCCAGGCCTCTCCTCACTTCAGGAATTTAGGATGGCCTTACTCAGTACTCGGTTCTGTGAGTCATCCTCCACCCTGCAGCATAGTCTCTACCTGAGCAGCAACCAGGCCAAGGGAGATTTGAAGCAACATCATAAAAAAATGTGAAAACTGCTCTTGCTAAAAGTGAGACTTTCACTGACGGCTTTTGGGAGGACAAGGAGTTGCCCAGATGGTTCCTGGGGGAATTACTGCTTTTTGGCCACTTTCTTCCTGCTTTCCTTTGCAGGGGAGTGAACCACGTGTTATGTTACTCTTTATTGTCCTGAGTTTTTCCTCACAGACTTTTGGGGGAAAAAAAAAACACAAAAAAACCCATGAAACAAAGGGGAAAAATAATTTGCAACAAGCTGGTGTTCCCAGGGAGCTGTTGGCTGAGCCTTGGAGCAGGAGTGATGGGGACTGCGGGGCAATGGCAGGTTTTCCTTGGCACGGGAATGCCTGAGCAGCAGAAATACAAACTTTCTGCCTACGTTTTGGAGAGCTGGACTCTGTGGCAGGTATCACATTCAGGATGGATAACTACATATGTACGTGTGTGCAACAGCTTGGTCAGCTTGGGGAGAGGGGGATTTGGGGATGTGGGGGTACGTAGCACTGTGCCAGACTGAATGAATGGGTGTCCTGTGATCTTGGAAAACAATTTCTCTGGCTGATGCTCAGGGAGGGGACCTTGAAATCCCAGGTGGTGTTGGCACAAGGAAGAAATGGTGAAGGCTAAGTTGGAGGCATTGAAAGGACTGGAAATGCAGCAGTGGTCCTCTGCTGCTGTCAGGCGAGAGGTAGGAAGAGGGAGTTGGGAGGTTTTGCAGGGATGAACCTCTCAAACGGTGAGGTTGGAGTGGAGGAGCTGAACTTTTCCTCCTGACTGCATCGTATCTTAGAAAAGCAGCAAGCTGTCTGTATTGACAGAAAATGTCAGTTGGAAACAGGACTCGCTGTTTTCTTGTTTAAGGTATGTGGGATGGGAAGGGATACCCCCAAGACTGAGGTCAAAGCAAGAGGGAGGCAGTCTTGGCAGCCATATCCTCAAACGAATGTGTTATGTCTGTGCTCAACTTAGTGCACAGTTTTAAAAAATAAATAAATAAAGAAGGCAGGCTGTGTTCCACCAGCCTCCAAACTGACAAATGCTGAAATTCAAATTTATCAGGCTCTGAGATTTGGCCTGTGTGGGTGAATAGCTCATTGTAGTCTCGTCATATGATTTGTGAGGTGTTTTTTCCTAGCGTATTCTGGCGTAGAAGGAGGATGAGAGATGCTGGCTGTTACATTTTTATCTCTATCACTTGATTTTTGTACAAGACCCTCAGAAGGCACTCATGTCCACATTTGACAAACACAGGTTGTGGCTGCAGGTGGGTTAGACAGCTTGCCTGCACAGGGGAGAAGGGGATGGGAAGGACATTGTGTATTTGCCTAATGTATCCCTGTACTCCTGTTTGAGATCCAAACCACACAATGTTAAACGAGAAATAGGTCAGCAAACTCAGAGGGGTATTACCATCCTGTAAAGAGGGAAAAGTACCCTAGAAGTGCATTTCCATCCTGACCATTGGCACAATTCCTGGGAAATAAAGCAAAGAAATCTGGCTGTCTCTTGTTAAAGCTGCACTGCAGATTGGGTAAAACAGGCGTTTGTGTTTAACGGCTGGGAGGAGATGAACACAGCTTGAAGGCATAGGACTTCAACCCTCTAAAAAAGTGTCTTTGGCATTTGAGCATACTTTTTTTTTTTTTCCTTTCAAGCTTGCTTTGGTGGGGCGGAGAAAATTCGCTTGAAAGGTGGAAATTGCTAGTTCAAGCCCAGAGCTAGGGCTGGCGTATTTGCACCGTGCATCGAAGGTGTGGAATCCGTGCCTCGTGGGCTTGTGCGTCAGGGGGTATATAGCCTGCCCTGGATTTGCTATAGTTAGGTACATTCTTACACCTGCTTCTTGAACAGAGTTGGCTTCTTCTGATGTGATAACAAGCAAATTTCAAAGTCAAGAACGTGAGCCAGCAGAGTAGGTGGAGCAAGTGACTTGTCCTTATGTTTCAGGGATGCTAAAGAGGTGCTCAGCAACGACTTTTTGTGGTACATCTGGCTGGACAGGGCATGGGTTTGGGGGTTGGTTTATTTGCTTTTTGCAGAAGGTGAGGGAAAACTGGACTATTAAGCTCTTCTTCAAAATCTTTACTCAACCCAGTTCTCTGTCTCTAATCTTTTCCAGTGTGCATCCTAACTACCTTTAAATCCTTTTGAGGAAGAGAATGTATTTTATTTTTTTTTTTAGCATTATGTAATATGTATACCTTCAGGGATGGTGCTTTATATAAATAACCACCATGAGCATAAGCATTTTGGCAGAGGGCAATGGAGACGGCATTGTACAGTGCAGGGAATTCTGTTAAATCACCACATGGTGCTTGTGTTTTTATAGACAGTGTCTGACCCAGGTGCTTGCATGGACTGCTGTGGTTCTGCAGGTTGTTTATATGTAGAGTGTATGTAAATATTAGGAGACAGAGCATCAGAGTGATTGCAGCTTAAGTAGGAAAACACTGCTACAACAATACCACCGCGTTCATAATCCTCCACGAGTGTTCGCTGCTTTAGTTAAATATGCAGAGACTGATGGAGATTGCTAGTGGATTAGTGTCTCGTATGACTGGTGCCAGGGATTGATTAGCATAAGCAAATTTCTTCTCCAGCTTCCCATCAGTAAGGAGAGGAAGGCAGCAAGCAGTCCCTTCACTGCCTGGATGGATACTGGGATGCGGAGGAGGAAAACCGCTCCGGAGTGGGGAACACTTTGCTCCCAGTGTCAGCAGGCAGGACCAAAGTAATCCCAAGACTTCTGTAGTCAGAGCAGCGCTGTAGTTGACCTTGCAGAGCTCACAGATTGGCTACTTTAATTTTTGGGTTGCTTGCAAATGCAATTTTGAGGATTTTGGGGCTTTCATCATTGCGTGATTTGTTTCCCTGCAATCTTGTTGGTGATCCTGTTTCAGCAGCTGGGTATAAAGCAGTGACCTGAAGGCCAACATAAATAGGGTTCTGGGCTGGGGTTTTGGTTGATTTTTGTATTTGTTGGTTTTTGTGGTTTTTTGTTTGTCTTTTTCCTGGGTTTTCTTTATTTCTGTGCTTGTCAGATGGAGGGTACAAGCCAGCTTCTGGGTGTGCTTTTGAGCTGTCAGAATGCACTTAGTCATTATGGAAAATTCACGGCTGGACATTGAGCCTGTGCTCCTAATGCAAAAGTCCCATCACTTCTTGTGTCGCTCTGCAAACATTATGTGTGTGCATCAGCATCCCCTGGGACTGTCAGTTGTTGGGATGACATTGATCGTTTCAAATGCAGCCTCGATAGTGCTGGGGACACTGGGGGCACTGATAGTGCTGGGGATTTGCTGATAAAACAAACTTAAGGCTTGGTAATAATTGAAAATGCAGAGTAGTTCACCAGGCAAAATACCTGCTTATAGGAATCAGATTACATTTCAAAGTCACCAAACATCTCCTTGGAGAAAACCTGAATTCTGATAGAAATTGATATTTAAAGGGACCACTGGTAGCCTAGGGAGGAACCTCCATGTAACATACCTTCAAGTCATAGCACTCAGATGTTAAAGAGGTTGCTAAATATAGGCCAGAACAAAGAACTGTGCTGAGAAAAGTTAAGTCATCCTTTCCAACAGGCAGGAGGAAGGCCACCTCCACGAGCTCTCTCTGCAGCCCTGGAATAATCACATCAGAAGTTTGTTATATCTATAGCTTGGGTTCATTTTTTTCCTGCCTCTTGTTAAGTAAATGAAGCCCCCAACCAGCTTTAGATAGAGCTATTAAGTCTTACTAAACACAGGGGTAAATAAGTCATTCTGCAGCATTTCCATATGGTGGTGAGTAGCTTGCATTAAAAAAATAAATCTTCATGATTTTACAGGCTGCAGAAAGTGATTTGCTGAATTAATGGAAACGTTTGATAGGAGAAGAGGGGAAGAAGCTGTCGGGGAGATGTCCGAGGCTGCTTGATTTCAAACTAGGTAATAATGTATTTCACTGGCTAGAGGCACAAATACTGAACCCCTCTGTGGGTTTCCCATCACAAGTGGTTCCATGGAAATGTGAGAAGTCAGATCCAATCCAACACTTCTGCTTTGTGGGTTTGCTGCTTGCTGGAGCTGTTTCACTGGCCCAAAGCACCTGCAGGTCCAACAGTGAGAAATGGGACGTCTCAGGACAGCACTGTTGGTTGGTTTTCCAGGAGTTGTATTCCACACAAATACAGGTTGCAAGCTGTTATAGTGGAATCAGAACCAAAATTCAGATGCTTGTTGTAATGCATTTTGTGACCCTTGATTACTAAAGCACTGCATAATATCTTGCAACACTTGCCAAGTAGGGACTAGTCTTTTTTAAAAAAGTGGAAAAAAAAGTTGAGGTGCAGCAAATGGTCCTTGGGAAGGACCATTGGGACCTTGCTCATTGGGACTGAGCAAGGACTTCAGTCTCTCACTACCTTGGGGAGTGCCAGGACACCCTTCCCAGTCTCTTGCATCACTTGAGCAACCCTAAAATCATGTCCCCATCTGAGGGGACTGCTTGCTTTGAGCTCCTGAAGGCTGGGGACAAAACTAACAAATAATGTGTGTGCTACTGTGCAGATGGCACAACCCTTCCCCACCTCATCTCATACTGGTAGAGGGCTGCAACCGCTTTGATCCCCATCAAGACAAAGACTAAACATTAAAGTGAATTATCCCAAAGTTGCTCCTCATTAATGGACAGCTGCAGGCACTTCGAAACATCTGTCAGGATTGTTTGAACATTCCCTTTGCTTCAGCAGTTGCACTGAGGCAGCAGAACAAATCAAAACATGCCGTCCCCAGACCAACACCACCTATTTGAGTTCCCTACAGTCCGTGGTGGTGGTGCAAATAAGCAGGAGCAATAAGGGAGCGGGAGGTGGTGATGGGCAGCTGGTTGTGTAGACGAGGAGGCAAGCGGCAGGAAAACTGATGTCTTTCCACAATTAATGAGGATGGCTGTGCCCAGGAAAGCTGGGAAGGAAATACTGGGGGCTGAGCATTGTTGCTGGGATCTGCGGGAATGCAGGCATCCCTGCGCCCACCTGGGAACAGGGCAGCTCGTGGGCACCCTGTCTGCTGGGGAGGATGGCAACCGCTGGATGACTCTGGTGAGTTTTGCTGCAGGAAGAAGCCATCTGGCTAGGAAACAGCCTCCCCTTCCCTTACTGTGCATTTTTGAGGTTATGTCAACTCACAGAAATCAGAAAAAACCCACTGAAGCGACGGGCTCTGCCCACTGGACGCGAGTGCAGAAGCCAGTACCTTGTGTGCGGGAGATACAGCATCTCCAGTCTGTTCTGCTGCGCCTCCGATTCCTGCGGGCTGTGCTGGGGTGGTGTTTCTTTAAGGGCAGGTTGCAGAGCACACGAATTACAGTATTCCAGTAATCCCTTGGCATCGGCCTGCCCAGCCCTCAGCGCAGCAGGAAATGTGGGACAAGCAGGGTTTTGAGATTATCTCGTGCTCTGCAAAGCCAGTTCCATTTGTGCTTTTAGAAAGAGCTCGTTCCAGCAGGAGGCAAAGGGGCTGGGGATGATATCCCAGTGGGATGCTGTCCCGTGTCTGCAGCAGCATCACCAGGGCTATGGCAGTGTGTGTGTGTGTGTGTGCTCTGCCCTCCTCCCTGTACCCCATGCAGGTGTCTTCAGACAGTCGCTGAACCACCTCGTCCCTGTCATCCTTGGCAGAGATTGCATTTCTCTCTCTGATCCATTCCTTCACGGGGATGTATTTCTTTCACGGGATGATGCTGCTAGCTTTGCAACGGAGGGAGTTCCCCACATCTCCCAAACTGATCAGCTTTTTACTCAGCAAAGCTGTCTCTTGGGGGAAGAGGCATTGCTTTGGCCATGTGCTTTGCTGGAATGGGGCTGTTCCTTAGGAGCTCAGTGCACAACCTCCTATATCCCTAATTTCATGCAAATGCCAAGGCAGGAGCAGCCTGGATCATGGCAACCGTGAGTCCAGTGGATTCAGCCACATCTCCACAGCTAAATAAACCAGGTTCCTCTGCTACACCAGGTGTTTGCTCCTAGAAGGGTGACCCAAGCTGCTGTGGAAAATAGTAAGCAGTATTTTTCAGAAATGTCTGGATCGTTTAAGCAAACTTGCAGTGTGATTGCAGGTCCATGGGGCAATTCAAAAGTGCTTTCCGGGGCTTTATTGGCAGAGGAGCTTTGTATCTGAACTTTTGCAAAGTGCACCAGAATCAAATCTCCTTCCTCTTTGCATTGAGGAAGGAGGAATTCTCACTGTGGGAACCTCTGGAACTTGACTTCTTTTGCTGATGCTGGCTCTTGGGACAAGCAGAAAGATAGGGGGACTTTGTTAAGAAGTGAGCAGGGATCATGGGGACTGCAATTCAGCTCCATAGCCAGCTCCATCCTGCAGCTGGAAACAGTGGGGAAACATTGATGTTTCTCATTGTAACCTCCCATCCTTTTTTCTCTCCCTCAGCTCTCCAAAGTGAGTGCTTCTCAATCACATCTCAGTCTACCTCTTGGTAAGGTCAGGAAGGTTGGTAAGCCTTGGGCTTGGGGTGTGCTTGCAGTGGTGACAGGAGCTCAGGACGGTGTGCTCATAGTAGACTTTAAAGCACCTGGCACAAATGAGAATAACAGTTCTGTCCTGAGAGCAGGATGCCATCGTGGAGCTCCAAGTTGGGTCCACAGTGGTAGGTGGATTCTTGGCTACCAAGCTGAGATGCCCATCCTATCACTTATCTCCAAAAACTGGGCTTTAAGTTGAATGTTAGACCCAACACACAGAGCAAAGGCATGAAGAAGGTCATCTGCTGGTAATCTGGAAGTGGCATCAGCTCTTTGCTGGGAGATTTGACGTTTTGAGTAGTTGAGGTAGACAAGGACAGAAGCCTTGGGGATAAATTCTTGGTTTAGCACCTTCTCCTGTATTCCTAAGCCAGTTCCTCTGAAGCCAAAGAGCTTGATTCAGGTGTGTTCCTGAAGCAGGCCTTAACTGGTGTTGAAACATAGTGAGGAGTAAGTCATAAATATGTATCCTGCTGTTACGCGTTATTGTATAGTCTATTATTGGGCAAAATAAATGGCAGATGCTGGTAATGCTTCATATCAGGACTTAGGAGGAATGTGCAATAAATAGGACAGGCTGACAGCTTAACGTGACTTTATCATTTTCCCATTTCTCCACATTATGGGGCACTTCTGACATTCCTGCCAGTAGTCACTAAATCCCCTTACAAAGTGAATTAGTTCCTTTATAAAGCAAAAGAAAACCCAGAATCATGAGTATTTCGCTTCAGGGTTTCATGTAAAGAAATGAGGCCTGTAAGTAGAAGAGGACAGACGTAGGAGATGCCGAATCAGAAGGGGATTGGGAAGTAGAAATGGGGATGTGATGGGAAATGTGTGACTTCAGTAAGAGGAATGGCCTTTGGTCTGATCTCTGCGTCCTGTCCCGCTGGGCAAGATGCTCTTTTCCTCCTGCTGTCTCACCTACCCAGCTCACCTTCACCTGGCACCTGTTGTTAGCTCTCCAAAATAAATTTCCTTGTGTCCCCAGCTCCTTCTGGGGCTGAGGCTTTGAAGCAAAGTGATTTGGTGTTCTTCAGCTGCCTGCAATGTTCTTTTTTTTCTCAGCCTGTGACTGTGTGCTGAACCTGCTCTCATTCCCTGGTGATCTGTACCTGTGATGCCTCCTCGCTGCACCCTGGCCAGGCTGGCAAGCCTTGCTGCATCTCCCTCCATGTCTTATTTCCAACCAGGAGGGTTTCTGCTGCGAGTTACTGCCCCCACTTAATTTGTTACAGAGATGGAGTTGATGCTTTGCCCGTGTCTCACTGCGAACACCACCGGTTTGCTCGTGTTTTAGGATCTTGTTGCTGCTGGAAAGCAACGTGGATCGCCAAGGGACAGCTCTTTATTACTGAAATATTGACATCCTTTATCCCTGTCTTTGCAACTTATTTCTTGTGCACTTTGCATGACTGACTGAGCATCCCTGTGCTGCAGTCCTTCCACTGACACGGTGGTACCTGCTGCTGCCCCTTCCCTCCGCTCTAATAGAAAACTCCATTATCAGTCCTGGGCCTTACTAGTGATAAAATCCCATCACGAAATGTCAGATCTAATACTCTTCTCTGTCCCAATCCTTTCCTCAGCCCCTGGAAAATGTCTGGTGGTTGTTGACAGGACAAAGTGGGATTTGGCAAGTTGTTCCATTTGAAAAGATGAGAAGGAAAATATTTCTGATTTGTCAGTCCAGCCTGGCTTGCTTCTTTCTTTTTTTTATTTCCCCTCCCTTTTGGGGTCCAAGGAGAGTTGTGATAGAGATAGAGCAGGAAAGCAGAAAATGATAAGCTGTTTTCAAAATGAAATGTAATTGTGCTTTAAAAGACCCCAAACTGACATGAAGTGAGTTATCAAACAAAATGTTTGAATTGTCCCAAAGCAAGGTCATTTTGTTCCTTAATTCACAGCTCTTGACTTCCAGTAAGTGTCGTAATTTGGAAAGTATCAAAAAAACTATTCTAAGAGTGACAATAAAAAACATATCAAATGGCCTAATGGAGAAATTTTTCACTGATCTGTGTAGGGCTGTGTAGGGCTAACTACATGGGGGAAAGGAAAAGCCCCCCTTCTTGAAACGTTGGCTGCGTGAGGAGGCACAGCCCCCTGTGAGGAGGGTCAGCTGCCCTTAGAGCAAGAGCATTTGATTGCAGGGCAGTACTGGATGTTTTCCCTTCCTTCTCACAAGGAAGATGTTTGTTACTAAGTGTGCTGCTCTTAGTAATAGAAATAATTTTTTAGCTGAAAATGAAAGGGAAGAGGCAGCAGTACCCTCTCCTGATCACCAGTTATGTTGCTGTCAATGGGAGCTTCACAAAAGACTGATGAAGCCAGGGTTAAACCTTTGATCTTTTTGCTCCTGGTGTTAGTTCCCTCTGGCTCTACCAAATCGGGCTGATCTAAAAATTAGAGGGAGACCTGGAAAAAGACCTAACAAGCAGTGTTAAAGCCATCCAGTTTAGCACATCTTTATTCTTAGAACTAAGAAGAGGGTTTTTGCTGGACCTCCTTCTCTTCTAAGCAGCAGCTCTGTGGTTGCACAATGAGGTGGATGATGTGGAAAGTGTTGCCCTAATAATGAGGGCAATTAGCAATCGTGCAGAATTTCTCGAAAGAGGAAGGATGTCTTAAGCTAATTCTAACCTGTGTAATTTCCCCTTGAGCGCTTAGTTCCACATAAACGTTCGACTACCGGCAGTATCCCAGTCGCCTCATAGCCTAATTCTTGTGACCAGTGGTGTGCTTCACTGGTCCTTGAGCATGGTCCGGCTCTGTACATGCCCTAGATTATCCATCGTGACAGCCCATGCCTTGGGTTTTTCCAAAACCTGCTTGATTTGTGAGATAAGTGTAAAATACTATTATTGCAACAAAATCCTACTGTTGCAATCTTGAAAAAAGATAACAAAAAGGACACGGGGTGAGCCAGTTGTTTGCTTGATTTTAGAAAGCTATAGAAAAAGTAAAAACGCAATTAACACGAGGGTTTCTTAAACTACCCTGGAGGTGAACAATAATTTAATATCTTATGGTAAGATCTTAGATACCTATTTCCCTGTTCAGTGGATGCTCTATCCCACATTGCCCTCTAGCGAGGACATTTCAGAGCGAACGATGCCTTCCAGCTTGCAGCCACCAGGATAAGGAATGGGGTGGGTATTTTAATAGCTGAGGGCACGGGTTGTTTCTGAAGTGGAGGTTTGCCTTGTGATGAGAATAGTGTGAGGAGGGGCAGCATCCACCTCCTAACAGCCTTCACAGGCATCTCCCTGCTTCTGGTGGATCACTACCCAAAGATCCCTCCTCTCTTCTGCTTTGGAAAAAGGGGAGAGTGTTCCCTGAGTTCTTCTACAATCTTTTTCCATGTTCTTTGCCTTACCCTTTGCTCCATGGAACTCACTTCATTTCTCTGGTGTTGCCTGTATACACATGGTCTCACAACCCTGACTGGTTTGCACATGGGACAAACTTCTGTCCCCCTTCAACCCAACAGTGGTACATCCAAAGGTGTTGCCTGGAGGGTTAGAACTGGTCTTTTGTCCTTCTGCCTGCTTAGCTGCATGAGGCTGCATCAGTGCCAAATGACAATTTTGGTGTGTTCCGAGTTCTCTAGAGCTGTTCAACAATTCCAAAAAATCTCCAACCAGCAATAGGTTCAGAAAAAAAAAAAAAAAAAAAAAAGGAAAGCAAGTATCTTCTGCTCTTGGAGAGCAGGTCATGCCTGATTCATCCTGTCCTCAAAGTCTCAACCAGTCCTGTGGTGCCCAGAGCTGCAGAGCTTGCCCTCTCCTGGGTTGTAGGTGCCGTGAATCCACTGTGTGCGGATTTTTTGCTTGCACACACAGGTCCCATGTGGCCAATGGAATAGCAGTTCAGCAGCCCCTTGGCTCCTTGGTGCCCGTGGGAACCTGTCGCAGCCCGGGGTGCTTTGGTGCCTGCAGCAATCTTCCCTCAGAGAGGGTCATCCCCATGGATGAGAACCCTCAGGCAGCTCTGGAGGAGCAGGTTTCTGTGCTGGTGCCCTCTGCAGTGCTGAGTACCAGGCTCAGGGCTGAGGATCCAGGACTGGGAGAGATGAGGTGCTCAGATCTTTCTGGGTTTTCCTTCTCCTTATTCCTTCTAGGGTGGGAGAGTAAGAGCAGAGCAATGTCCAGAGTCCTGCTGAAATCCAAGGGTTCCTCATCCAAAACATAGTCTCAGTTTGTCACTGCCCCAAGCACTGCTGCAAGCGACGTGAGGCCCTTGCCTCACAAGTGTGTCCTTATGTGCCTGACCATAATTACATAGAAATGTATAATATTCAGTCATCAAATATTAACCTGGTTGTTAATATTTGTTCATCAAATATTACTTTGATTGTTCATCAGAGTAATAGCCATGGGCTATTTCCCAGGTGGCCAAGAAAGCCAATGGCATCCTGGCTTGTATTAGAAATAGTGTGGCCAGCAGAAGTAGGGAGGTGATTGTCCCCCTGGACTCCGCACTGGTGAGGCCACACCTGGAGTATTGTGTCCACTTCTGGGCACCTCAATACAAGAGAGATATCGAGGTGCTGGAGCAAGTGCAGAGGAGGGCAATGAAGGTGGTGAAGGGCCTAGAGAACAAATCATAAAAAGAGAGATTGAAGGAGCTGGGACTGTTTAGTTTGAGGAAGAGGAGGCTGAGGGCTCATCACTCCCTGCAACTACTTGAAAGAACATTGTAGAGAGATTGGTGCTGGTCTCTTCTTGCAGGTAATTGGTGACAGAACAATAGGGAATGGCTTCAAGCTCCAACAGGGTAGGTTTAGAATGAACATTAGGAAAGAGTTTTTCACAGAAAGAGTGGTCGGGCATTGGAACAGGCTGCCCAGGGAGGTGGTTGAGTCCTTGGATGTGTTTAAGAGTCTTTTTAGAACTCTTGGTGGTGTTGAGGGATATGGTGTAGGGGAGAACTTTGCAGAGTAGGGTAGGTGGATGGACTCAATGATACCAAGGGTCTTTTCCAACCTGAATGATTCTATGGCCATTTCTCTGCTAGATGGTGTCTGCTTAAACTCCTCTAGTAAAAACTCAACCGTTTTAGAACCGTTTGTTCTAAAAGCTGTGTTTTCCTGCATGGAACCTGCCAAAGGACACAGCCTGGTTGCACGGGTGGGTGAAGGCATCTCTCTGCCATCACTTCGATCCTCCCAGGGGCTGTGAGACATGATGGTGTTTGGGGAGCCGGGGTGGGCTGCGCTGTCACCCAGTCACTCCATGGCACTGGTGGGTTCAATGACAGACACTAATGCCATCTAGTGACCAAAAAAAAAAAAACCTCTGTGGGTGTTTTATAAAATGCTACTGGAATTGAGGCAGGCTGGGAAGGAGGGACATGGTGCGGGGTGTGCTGGGAAAAGAAATCCCTTTTCCCTGCTCTCCCAAACTAATTCTTCCCTCATTTCACATCCCACAAAGTGCTTCTGCCGGTGACCAGGGATTGGCATCTCCCACATGAGGCTTCATAGATCAGAGCTTCCTAAGCAGCTCTGTTGATTGAAAAGCACAAATTCCATGACTCCCTGCTGGATTGTGGAGCAGAAACCCAATGCCTGGGGACACGGGGACTGCAGGAGGAGAGATGGCTTGCTCTGCTACTGGCATGGACAATCACGGGCAGGGCCCCTGGAGACTGATGTAGCTGGCAGCATGGGCTGTGACACGGTGCTGATGCTGCAGCTTTGACTGGAGCTGAGACAGGGTGAGGGCTGGCAGCTTCTGCCACTGTCCTGACAGAGGTGACTTGTTACCACAGCTCATGCAACACTTTTTTTCCTCCCACCACCTTGTTTCACCCTCTTGCTTCTGTAGGTGATAGCCATGAAGGCATCAACTCGCTGAGTTTCTGTGCGAGTGATTGGCTGGAGACACCTTTGCTCTGTATTTTAATTAGTCCAGCCAAACCACAATGCCATAAACCTAGAGGAATTCGTTTTCTCGCTGCATTTTAAAAATAAAGGTGAAGTTGTTTCTGCCCATACCCCCGTATTCTGCATGGCTAAGCTGTCATCAGCAGGTGCGGTTTGCTTTGCGTAGGGCTGGAGGTCACCTGGGGTGACCTGGGAATATTTTGCAGCTTTGATCATTTCTCCAAACCCCTGAGAAATGCACAGAGAGAGAGAACTTGGGAATTAAAAGTTTCCAGTTAAGGGGCTTGAGGACTGAGATAGCTGTGATGAAGTGCATTCCAAATGTACCAAGCTGCCAGGCAGCAGCTCCAGAGAGATTTAGAGCAAGATGTGGGATGTACCCAGCGAGCAAAAAGCACCCAGATGCAAATAAACTCCTTTGTGGGACATTTCTGAAGTGCAGAGACACTGAGACTGGTGCTGGCACATCCATGACCGAGGGTTCCAAAGAGCCACCCCCTCACCACACACATCTGTCACCAATGCTTGGACCCAGGGCAAACGAACAGCCGCCTCTCAGCTATGTGGTGCTCAGACCTGGTCGTGGTTTTTTTTTTTGGAAAGCCATTTACAAGGGCCCATGGGGAATTCTTGTTGTTTTTTTATCCCAAATGCGAAGGTACTGAATATGTTCCTATTGTCTAACTTACAAACATTGTGTGTAATCTTTTTCTGCTTCTTTTTCTGCATTATCCTTGTGTCCCCCTGCCTTTCTGCCCTGGATAATTGGGAGTTGGCAGTGTGCCTGTGGCGTGCCTGTTTCGGGGCCAAAATGGGAGTGAGAATAAATGCTTCTAAATATTGTGTTGAAACAGATAAGTAATTTACTTATAATAGCTCTTCGCCTGGCATTACACGGGCAATTCCATGCAGGTTTTGCAGGAGGAGTGAGCAGTTGTGAGAGGCTGGGAGAACTGTGTCCCATGGGGAATATTTGCGGGTGGGTATGATGGGGAGTAGGGCTCCATGCGTTTGGAAGAGGTCTCACACTTGTGTAAAGGGACTTTATCCAGCAGTCTGTGACAGCTCTGCATTTTATAGATTTGTTGGCCCTAAATTCTGCAAATATACCAGGAATGTAGTTGGAGGTGGTAAAGGTAGAGACTTCCCCTGTGGGTAGAAGGCAGGTCCGCTTTACTTTATGCTTTTGAGTAAGACATCTTTTAGAGCAGCCAGCCAACCAAAACACAGTGTATGTCCACACCGTCTTCTCAGCTCATTAGAAATCCTTCAGCATTATCACAGCTCCATCTATTCTTTTTCCTGAAGAGACATGGAAAAGCAAAAAGCATTTAGGGTGCTCTTTTGCCTGAAGCACTCCACACAGAGACATATTCCTATCTATTTGGCATCAGTAGGGCAATAGCATCTTGCAGGAGACAAGCAGAACAACTTGGAATGAATAACGTGAGCCTGGTACTAATTTTCTGTTTTCTCTCTCCTTGTAGGGATCCTGTTTACGATGCTGGTATTTGGACCAGCCTGTGGATTTATCTTGGGCTCCTTCTGTACCAAAATCTATGTGGATGCTGTCTTCATTGACACAAGTAAGGAGAACTGGGTTTGGTTTCCAATCACATTAACGTTCTACCAGCGGGGCAAAAATGTTGATTCTCACAAGCTGAGAGATGCCTTTCATTTCAAATGCCTTTTGCATGTGCGGATGTCACTTTGAGAGGGGTTTTATGACTGGGATTCAAAAGTTTTCAACTCTGTCCCAATGGATAATAGTTTGATAGTGGCTAAAATGTCTTTCCTTCTGTGGGCTTTTCTACTGCGAGATGAGTTTCGGCCCAGCTCTTGGAGGACAACTTGAAATATCACTGTGTCAGGGCACACCAGTAGCTAGGGACATAGGGGCTGTTTTTCTGTCGGGTTCTCACAGGCTCCTATGCCAGGTGAGCTGTGTTCAGAGCATAGGATGAAATCTGGAGAGCTGCTGTCCCTAGGACCTGTGGGGACCATCCAAGCTCACTGATGAAGGCACACCAGTCAGACCCATATGACCCTGTTTGAATGGGCAGGTTCAGTCCCACAGCATTATTGCTTTTTCCCAAAGCAGTGCTAATTATTTCTCACCTTTATTCGGCACCTGGGTTAAAGCAAATTGTTTGCAGATTGTCTTTCTGTTTATTGAGAAAAAAATGGCAAATTCTTTCATTGCTGCCTGCACCATGTGCTCTTTGCCATTAGAGGGCAATGTGTAACAGGCTGTTCTCCACAGCTCCCCAAGCCCTTTGGCTACAGACTGCAAACTGATGTTTCATTCTTTTCCCTCGGTTGTTCAGATGCATTTTCTACAGTTTTCAGCTCCATTTGATCCCACAGGCTCTCATCCTGCTGCAGGGATGTTGTCCCCTTTGAGGGCGCGTTCCAGTTCTGTGATGTTGCAAATAGATCTTCACAGGATGCGTTTGGATGGAGTTGAACCTTGCAGGAACGGAGTCAGGCAACTGGAGAAATGCAACTGCCTTTTTTTGGTTTTACATGCACTTGGCAGCTGTAGAAATCTAAATAATATTGAATGAGCAGAAAAGAAGTATCTTTTTTAATCAACTGTGGCTTAGTCAAACACCACATGGTGTCTTTTCATTCCTTGGCTTTAGCAAAGATATGTCAAAGGCTCACTTGGTCCTGTAGGCAGAGGAGCTTGCTTAAGCCCTGTTAAATATTTGACCATTAAGTATAATTCACTCTGAAATATGAATGTGCAGGGTATTAAAAGTTTAAAAATGGGTTTGAAAACAATTGGACGAGTTTATAGAAGAAGACGTGAACAAGACACCAAATCTAGCTTAGAAATCCCCTGAGCCATAAATTTCCAGAATTAAAAGGAATAATGTCAGGAACACGATGACTTTATTCTTGTGTACTTTGTGGACATCTGCAACTGGTTACTATCAGAGTTAAGATGCTGGCCTAGATAAAAAAAGTTAAATTGATTGCGATCTGGCCATTCTTAATATAAGACATGACTCCATATTTACATCTCAAAAAGCCCCAGACAAATGTGAAGCCACAGAGGAGAATGGTAGAGTGGTATTACTGAGAAGTTTGGAGGGGCTGTGGCTCAGCAGGTTGTATGGAGGGTATAGTTCTTCCCAGCTGCAGGTCAAGCTGGCTTTGGCCATGGTCCATCACTGTCATGCGAAGGCTGGGGCACGCACGGCCTCTGTCTATTTTTTGTGTGGGAAAGCATTTCCATGTTGCAGCTGGCTCTGCCTCGCAGCTCCAGGTGGCATAAGGAGACCGAGCTCCAAAGGGTGAGCCCTGTCCTGCTCCCCATTTTGGGCAGGAGGTGCAGGTTTATTTTAGGAAGGGGATATGAGGAAGACCTTGGCTCACATGGGTTCCTCGCTTGGCTGTGTTCCCAAGAGCCTAAATAAAAAAGCTACACTTCAGGCAGGAGGAAATAAAAGCAGAAGAATCCAATCCCTCCAAAACACTGTTTTTCAAACTTTATATATATTTAAGAGCTGTGTGTTATTTTCCCTAAGGAGAAGAGTTTCCTTCCATCTCTGCTTGAGAGACAACTTGATTGCCTCACTTGAGACAGATTTTTCAGAGTGCAGTAACCAGGCAGGCATCATGAATGGACGAGCTTGTTACTCCTGCCACACAGACCCTGGTCTCCCTCAGGACTCAGCTCTGTCCCGGGCACCCTTTGCCAGATCTCATGAGGCAACTGATAGGAACACAGTTTCTTCTCTCCTGCTGCTTATTTTTATTTCCCCCAAAGGTCTCCAGAGCCTTCTTTTTCCTTTTATCTGCTGAGTGATGGCTTACAGGTTACTCTTGCCTTTTAGTTTGCTTTTCTTAATTTTTCTGGTGACTTCTCTGCCTTCCTGAGACCATTTGATACAGTAAGTGGGGTATTTTTTTCCCATATTTAGGACTCTTTTACCCTCAACACGGTCACAGTTGCCCATAAAGCCCAAATGCCCATCTCTCCTTTGTTGAAAAGGGCTGTGGAGAAAATAAGGGAGGGCTTTGACCTCCTGGAAACAAAAGGTAAACCAGGATGGAGATGCAATGTCCCTGTCTGTGCTGCTGCTTCTCCATGCACATCTTTGTGCTAGTAGGTACATCAGCTGTTGTAGGCACATGTGGCACACTGGGACAATGATGTCCAAAACCCAGCACAAGGGACATGGACTGGTACATGACAGCTTCAAAGATCTGGGAAAGCCAAAGACACTGGAGAGAAGCTCTGATTACAGGGTTTTGCAGAAGCCACATGTACCATGTGGATAGGCGAGGTGATGGGTTATTTGTCCTAAGGACCTCTTAGATGTGGAGGTCATTACATACTGATGGCTCACATGGTATGTGGGTGGGATGTGCTGTGGGTCTCCCGCCCTGTGTCTGGGAGCCCCTCACCAGCCAACACAATCCCCAACAACCGTCTTACAGCCTACAGGATCATTAAGTCTATTGCCTTCCCCTCCCCTCAGCTGAACCACTTGTGACTCGTGTGTGTGTGTCCTTGCAGGTAAGCTGGACATCACCCCGGACGACCCTCGGTGGATCGGCGCATGGTGGGGAGGCTTCCTGCTGTGTGGTGCCTTACTCTTCTTCTCGTCCCTGCCGATGTTCGGGTTCCCACAGTCCTTGCCCCCGCGGCCGGAGCACGCTGGGGAGAGCGAGCAGGCCATGCTTCCCGAGAGGGACTACGAGAGACCCAAGCCCAGCAACGGGGTCCTGCGGCACGCGCTGGAGGGGGAGAGCAGCACAACCTGCTTCCAGCAGCTGCGAGGTGACACACTGGCTCTTGTCACATTTTTTATGCGAGTCAGCAAAAGATGAACAGCTGGTTGGACTTATAATTGGTCTCTGATTTGGGCCATCTACCTCTACCCCCAAAAGAATCCCCAAACTCCCTCAGTATCCTGAAAATTCAGTCCCCAGCTTCTAATTATCCCTGGCATTGTCCTCGTTTTAAAGAGAGACTTTGTTCCACTTGAAAGGTTGGGGTTTTTTTCAAGTACAAAGCTTCAGAAATGCACAGTAGTCCTGTAGAGTTGATTAAAAAAAAAAAAAAAGGAGAACATAGTTGCCAAAGTAATTTGTGAACTTCTTTCCAGTCTACTGTCCTCCTCCCCTCTGCCTCCCAAAAGGGAAAGAGAGCCAGCAAGGGCAGTTAAAAGGAATGGGGAGCTCCTGGCATCTGAGCTGCAGCTTCGTGCTATCCCAGTTACAAAGCAGCGAGGCTGGGTGACACTGCAGCTCTTAAACTGGGATGGGCAAGAGATAGATACCAACTCAGAATAGCAGCCAAGGGGCCGGGCAGCATGTGAGTTGTAGCAAATTAGACTAGAAAACCCCACATCGTATCCTGGAGTGATGGAAATAGACCTGGCTGTAGTGAAGGTCAGTTAAGGATCTGGCATTTTGTAGGAGAGTATGGGCAGATGTCCTTTCCATGGGCTGCACTAGAAAAGCCTTCATCTGAGATGGTGCTCCTGGAGCACTAGTGAGGGCTCCCCACCCTCTGCTGCTGTGGCAACGTGGGTTTTATTACTGCCTAATGCATTTTGATAAATGAGGACAAAATCAGTCACTCTCCATTCAGTCACCTTAATTGGGAATGGAATGAGGCGCGGGTGGAAAGAAAAAAAGAGACTGAGGAAAAAAGTGTTTTCTTAAATACAAAAATGCCTTGAGCAGTTGATGTGGTTGTTCATTAAGGGAAGGTTGAAGACCTTTTGACTTGAAGAGGAAATTCAAAAGAGGGGTAAAGGGATAGATTGTTTGAAAACTTGTCAGTAAAATTAATTTCTTCATCCTTGTTGCAAGGATTTTCTCAGGTCTGAGGAATGGCCTTTTCCCGTGTTATGTCCACCTGTATAATTCTGTGGCTTTTGTCATGGACTCATCAGATCACCTGCTTCTGGCCACTGAGTTTTTGCAATAGATACTGGAAATTTTTGCAGGTTTTCATATAGAAAAATGAAAGAACATGACATATCCCTGCTGCATGGAGAGGCAGCAGCTCTGCCCAAGGGCGGTGCTGAGCAATCTGAGATTCTTGCACTCAGGAGGTTGTAGGGGGGTTTCTAGAGCATCTATTGCTCATAGAAGTAGAGAAATTAAACTGCCACATCGATATGCCTCAAAGTATCGATTCCATCAGGAAGCACCACAGTCTTCCATGTTAGTCTTCTCATTGCAGGTAACCCCATTTCAGATCAGTCAGTATTCCAGAGGTCTCTTTCTAGGTGGACTTTGAAATACAATTTACATCACATCAAATAAGACAGGGAATGACCTTTTTAGTTATGCCTTTGAGGCTGTCACAGATGACACGGTGTTGGTAGCTGACATCTCCTTTGAAGTCCCTCGCCATTATTGTCACAGTCGGAACGTGGGCAAGAGTCGTGTTTGCTCAGGTGCTTGCCTGGAGGAAATTTTTGGACACGTACCACAAGGGAAGGCAAACGTGCCTCACAAGCGGTGTTTAAGGTGGTGGGTTGATCTTGCTGCGTATATACTTTATTTTTCCAGAAGCAGAAAAATATATATGTATTCCTACGTGGCAGGACCTTGTATCCTTAGTCTGTTTGTTGATTGCATAAAGTTTCCAGCTGAACTAAGTCACCTTTTTGGCTGTTGAAGGGGTTTGATTATTTTTATTTTATTGTTTTCAAGCCTTGCAGTGACTGTTGCAGGTGAGCAGACATGGCAGGGGAGGAAGCAGGATGGTGTTTGCTGGAGACATGTTCCCAGCTGGGTCACAGCTGTCAGTGGTGACATGGCATGGCTGTCACAGGGGAGGATGCTCAGGATGCTACAAGATCTGCTGAAAGACAGTGAGATGTGGGGTTGGGTGAGATTCCTTGGCTTTCCCTATCCCTAACACACAGAAAAGCTAGGATTTATATAAAAGGAACCTCAAAGTGTCGAAAGGTCTTTTACATCTCTGTCAAGGTCTAACAAGGAGGAAGGGCCCAGCTTTTGGGAAAAGAAGCCAGGAAAAGAAGCATCCTTAGGAGACACTTTAAACTCGAAATGAAAACTGTCCCTTTGAAGGGCAGGAGGTGGAGAGGCAATCAAAGGCAGCAGAGGTGGCCACAGCAGCTCTGCTCAGAGGCACGGTGGCTCTGTCCAGAAAGCTTTGGGACAATCCTGGGAGGTGCCTACCGTTGTTAAACTGGCATATGAGTGCTGCACCGCTTTACCTGATTAGTATTTCAGTTACGCAATGCAAATCCATTTGGGAACGCAGGGAAGTGAAAGATTAATAACAGGGAGAGGATGGATAAATGCTGCCATTGCTCTTTGCTCTCGGCTGGCAGCCTGGCAGGGTTGTTCCAGCCCCAAGCTCTCCGTGAAAGCGCCTCCAGGCTTGGGCTGTGGCAATCCCCACTGTCCTGGGGTCACAGCTTTGCTTTCCTACCTCAGGTCTGCCTTGGGCACCTCTGCTGTTGGGGACCAGGGACACTCAGCTGTGTTGGGGCACTGTGCCCTCTGCTCCTCTCTGTTTGGCATCTGCCCTCCCGCTCGATGTTAACACGCTGCTTCTAACCCACCACCTGCTCCAGGATGTGCTTGGAAATATTTTGTTAAAGTAATTCTTTTTTTCATATAGACGTGTCACTTCTACTGAATTGAGCGGTCAGTTCTCATGAAATTTGGTTTCAAAATGTTTCCTCGACTTTATCTTTAACACCCCTGAAACATTCTGCTCTAAATGCATTTTGTTTTGCAATGATTTAAATCAGAAATTCATTACATTCTGCCTGTCTAGCGAGAGAGATTAAAAACCTAAAAGGATTGAAATTGATATGGAATCCTTCAGGTTTGGAGACAGAAGCTCATTCACAAGGAATTAAAAGAAAACTCACTGTGGAATTAAATGAATTTCAAAACTGCAAATTCCCTAGGTTTGGAAACATTTTGGTTTCTGTCCAGCTTAATTTCCAAGAGCATAGGAGAGCTGGGATGTACAGCTGACAGCTGTCTTGTCTTCTGTTCAGTTCCTTCCTGCTCTGTGTACCAATCTTCTGAATACCTAGAGAGGGAGCTGCTCTGAATCCTGGATTTCTCTCCCCAAAAGTGCTCTCTGGGAGCAGACACAGTGCTGGCCCAGAATCTCCCAGCTGTGCAGGGGAGTCCCAGGCCATGGAGAGCCTGTAGTAAGTATGAACTTGGTGGGAGTTCATAGGATTGAGCGGGATTAAGGCTCACACCAGTAGTTTTAAACTCCTGACTCTAACAAGTGATAGCCACAGCCTTTTGGAGAGAGCTCCATCTATACCTCCTTTCACAGCCAGAGTGGTGAGTCTTTGGCCCGGATGTAGATGGTTACCAAGACCTTAATGCCTTTTTGGATTTGGGAGTTGTCTCCCTACCATCATCTAAAAGGCTTGCTGAGAAATCCTCATCATAGGTAAGGGGATGGTGAGTGGTCATAAAAGCCCCACATCAGGTCCTGTCAGTCTGAGTTTCCTTTGGCTTGGATTTCTTGAGGCCGCAGGCTTTTTTGGCAGGTTCTTCTTGGCTGTTCTGAAGCCAGAATCCTTGTTATCAGAAGCTCTGATTAATTCAGAAAGGCCTTCAGACTTTGGGGAAGGAACTAAACAGCAGCTGAAGTCAGGCAGAGCATGTCTGTCTCCGAAAAGATAATGTGCCTTGCCATGCCCTCCATGACAAGGGTGAGGGAGTTTTGTGTCCCTCTCTGAAGTTGAGAAAAGGTGGTTGCTGGAGGCAAGATGATAAGCTAGAAAGACCTCTTTTCTGTGAATGTTGAACCTCTGTGAACCTCTTTACTGTTGCTTCAAACTTGTACCTGTCAAGAAGGCTTTTTCACATAGGTGTCATCCTTTTCCTTCATATCCTCTGTGATACTAATTTTGCCAAAACCACGTGGGCTTTGGCACATTAAACTCACCTGAGATATCTTCAGCACCTCTTGCCTTACTCCACCTTCTCTTTTGTAGGAGCTGCCTCTTTCCAGGAGGTATTTTCTTCTTGCTGCCTGTACTATTCATCCCCTATTCCTCAAGCCAGGTAGAGATTTTGCCTTTTGTTTTCTATTCAGATATGAGGCTTGCTGCCTCTGTTGCTATTAGAAAGTAGTATTTTGGCTTGACGCTACATTTCTCCTTTCCCTCACCACACTGTCCTAGGTGGACTGGGCTGTAAACCTCCCTCTAATTTATTACTTTGCTTTCTGTATTCCTCATCTTTACTGCAAATTGAAAACATGTCTCTGTAGGGTGCTCCAACTGGAAAAAGGGGCCTTGGTGATTGTAATGTTCCAAACAATTCATTTCAAGCACCAACGTGATGATTATAGTTTGTCGTTTCTAGAGGGTAGTTAAACCTCATGTAATGAGGTTGCCAATTATCCCCGGTACTCCCTGATGTTTAGTGACAAATCAAAGCTATTTGGTGTACCTAAGTGTGTTTGCTTGTCAAGCCTGTGGCCTGTCACCTACAGCTGGCCTCCCAGCAGGAGATAGGGACAGTGTTTGATGCCTTGGCATGGGTGTTGCTTGGGGTGTTAAAAGGTAGTAAGTTGAGGGATTGGCAAGGGGAGGGCTTTGGGACATCCTGCCAGGACCCTTCCAACCTATGGATGATCCTATGGCCAATGGTGCATGTGAATGGTCTGAAGAGCCGGGTTTTAAGTTTTAAGTATGTTTTTAAGTACGTGCAAATCGCATGAAGTTTAACCAAGCCAAGGGCAGGGTCCTGCACCTGGGACGTGGCAATCCCAGGCACAAATACAGGTTGGGCAGAGAATGGCTAGAAAGCAGCCCTGAAGGGAAGGACTTGGGGGTGTTGGTGGATGAGAAGCTTGACATGAGCCAGCAGTGTGCACTGGCAGCACAGAAAGCCAACCCCATCCTGGGCTGCATCAAGAGAAGGGTGGCAGCAGGTCACGGGAGGTGATTCTGCCCCTCTACCCTGCGCTCATGAGACCCCACCTTGAGTACTGTGTCCAGCTCTGGAGTCTTCAACACAGGAAGGACATGGATCTGTTGGAACGGGTCCAGTGGAGGGCCATGAAGGTGTTCAGAGGGATGGAGCACCTCCCCTATGAGGACAGGCTGAGAGAGCTGGGGTTGTTCAGCCTGGAGAAGAGAAGGGGAGACCTTAGAGCAGCCTTTCAATATCTGAAGGGAGCCTGTAGGAGAGCTGGAGAGGGACTCTTTGTCAGGAAGTGTAGTGACAGGACAAGGGGCAATGGTTTTAAATTGGAAGAGGGGAGATTTAGATTAGATACCAGAAAGAACTTTTTTACAGTGAGGGTGGTGAGGCACTGGAACAGGTTGCCCAGGGAAGTCATGTTCATCCCTGGAGGTGTTCAAGGCCAGGCTGGATGGGGCTTTGAGCAACCTGCTCTGGTGGGAGTTGTCCCTGCCCATGGCAGGGGGGTTGGAACTCAATGATCTCTAAGGTTCTTTCCAACCCAAACCATTCTATGGTTCTATGATACTCCAGCAGTGAAAAGAGGCTGAGGTTTCTTGTTCTTCTCTCTGTATCTTGCCCTGGTAATGAGAATCGTTTTTCTGACATAGTTTCTGTAGCATATTGGGTGCACTGGGATAAGGATGTTAAATGAACTGGTCCTTCTGAGTGTGAGAGGGTCAGTCTTTCTGTGCCATGCCTGATACAGCTTGTGGGTTCTCCAAGTAGATTTTTGAGACTCTTGACTCCAGAAGACCTTTCCCTTTTACCATTTGGCGAATGGGTTTCAACCTCAGAATTATAGCTCCAAAGTGCTACTACAAAGTGTTCAACTAACCTTTGGGCGGAGAAGGTGCAGGGTAATGTTTATCATGATTTTTGCTGGGATTGGGTCCAGTGAAAAAGCACTGTGCTTAACTCTTGTGTACCCCAGGGTTTTACTGTCCCCCATCAGACATTTTCTATTCCCCCTTCATACCCAGCACCATATGCCAGGCAGCTCAAAGCACGTCACTCTAGTCTACTGAGAGATTTTTAAACTTCACTGCTGACTTTTAATCTTTTTCACAGAGGAATTTCACCCCAAGAAGTGAGACAGATAAGGCAGCAGCAGGTGTCAAATGATTCTTCTTAATAGGTACCAGTGGCAAGATGAAAAGATATTAATTTCTATGGGGAGCCTCCCATCATTTCCCTTGGAAAATGCAACGGAATGAGCTGAGAAGATGGTGGAGGCTCCCAGACATTGCCTGCATTGCCCCTACACTCTTTGCTTCTATATGTTATACCCTCCAGCTGGTACCGAGCCCTGTTGCAGCAGCCAGTGATCAAACATGCACTGGAGGACAGGATCTGTCCCAGAAAACTCACACCCAGATGCACAGGGAGGAGAAGCAACATTGAAGTGATGGGACTTGTAACCCAACACTACCAGGCAAAGCAGTCACAAGGGCCTCCTCGCTTGTGCAATTACTCTTCAAAATTTTTTGTCTCCATCCCGATGTACAGAGGATGGCTTCTGACCTTGGTAATCCAGGATGGTTGGATACCGGCCTTGCCAGCTTCACAAATGTATGTCTGTGAACTTTAACTCCTTCCTGCAGAAGACAGGCTGTCATTATTATGATTTGGTTGATAAAGTTAGAGGTAGACCTTTGTGTCTTTGCATTTGAATTGGCACAAAGCTACATCTGGAGGAATCCATTAATCTCGAACAAACTGAACTCCGGAGGCACAACAGGCATTAATACCTTAAATATGGCTTTCCAAGATTAGTGCTGCCAAGTCCACCTTTGCATTTTCCCTCCTTTTCCTGGCAAGAAGGGGAAATTCTGTAGGTGGCCACCAAAGAACTGAAGGAGGCAGCAGGTGGCTTCTGGGATCTATCCACATCTGAATCCCCTCACCCCCGTTCCTCCTCGAAGTATTTTTTTTCCCTCTACTTTTTTTTCCCCTGTTCTACTGAAAAATACTGTGCCTACTGCACCTTCATTATTCAGCAAATCCTCAGGAAGCAAGAATTTTGTACAGCATGAAAAAACGTTTGTGATATAAAGAGACCAGAAACTGCAGAGTGGCCCCTTCCAAAAAGCTTAGATCAAACCTAATTATAACATACACACCCCCAAAAGAAAGAACTAAAGGGACCCAAGCAGAACCTTGACAAAGAGCTGTGCATTCACTTGCTGAGGCTACTGCAATTAGATTTTGAACCAAAAAAGCCCTAAGGGAAAACGGAAGCAAACACCAGAGAAATCTGTCATCTGCCAGGCCCTGGTACACCATAGGGGATGTGGCGGATGGATTTTTCAAAATGCAAATAGGGGTCCATTGAGGCTCCACTACACTTCAGCGAGGTAATTTTCAAACTTAATGATTTTCACATTTAATTCAGGGAGAAATTAGTCATCAGGTATTGAAACAAAGCAAGGCTCTCTTCTGTACTGGGATGCTCTCCTCTTCAAGCTGTGTTATCTCAGCAATAATTAAAATGTTCGCTGAAGTAGAAAATGTGCTATCTGATTCATTAGCCAGATTTCCCTTTGTATGGTAACTCTTGTTTGCTTATCGGAAATAGAGACGGGCTTGAAGAAGAGGCCTCTGGCCACTAATGATTTGGAAGGGAGGAGCTAAGGGATCATGAAACCAAAGCGAGTGTATGCTCAGCATGTCCTCTTCCACCCTTGCAGCCACCAAAGGAGGGTCTGCATGGAAGGCATTGCTTGGCCGCTGAATCATAGAATCATATGGGGTTGGAAAGGACCTCTGGAGATCATCTAGGCCAACCCCCTCACCAGAGTGGGTCTACCTAGAGCACGTTTCACAGGAACTTGTCCAAGCGGATTTTGAATGTCTCCGGAGATGGAGACTCCACCACCTCTCTGGGCAGCCTGTTCCAATGCTCTACCACTCTCACAGTAAAGAAGTTCCTCCTCATGTTTGGGTG
>BJBW01006732.1:2965-21388 GCA_004320125.1 Scolopax mira
ACTAAAAACTTCCAGATAATGGGAAGTCCCTGAAGCTTTTGGAAAGTGTTTTCTCATACTCCGTACCTGGTATGACAGCTGCTTCTTTGCAGCTATGGGGAGTTGTGGTTTTCCATTTGTGAAAATTCAAGTGAAATCTATCATTTTTTGGAAAGAGCCTAAGTCCTGGGGTTCTCAAATATCTTTACAGGTTGAACATTTGGAAAGGATCCAAGACTCCAATCAGAGCCTGAATATGTGGAAATATTTAACTCTCGAAGAAACAGTATATAAAATAAGCTGTTTCTCTGCTTGATGACTATTTCAGGATTGACTAATGACTTGTCATGGTGCCAAACACCACGGAGATGGCTCAAGAGGATAATTTCTGAAACTTGAATTTGTAACATTCTATCAAATGAAGACTATTTCTGTGTCAAAGCCCTAGATCTGGGAATTTATATACAGCAAGATCATAAATGAACTTTTGGACACCAGAGTTCAGAAGTAGCTCTATTACATTTATTCAATGAAAAATCTGCATTTTTTTTTTTTTTTAATAGGGACAAGCTTCAAAATAATGTAGGAAAATAAAGACTACTGCATCAAACATAGGGCCCTCCTGGGGAAGCTCTTGCATTTCGGCTGGCTGGTCTCTGGGTCTCATTTGGGGGAAAAATTTGGTGTCAGGGAGTGAAGCTGCCCCAGTGTCCTGGTGAGTGCAGCACCTCCTCCCTGAGGGTTATGGCAAGGAGAAGCATCTAAGCTTGCCTAAATTCAACTTCCCCTGGCCAAAACCCCCTGACCTGAACTTGATCCTTCTTCTAGTACCAACGCATATCACACCAAGGCCAGGCAGGTTCTGGCCTCGGCAGGGGCCAAGTTCAGCTCCTCTTTTACCCAGGACAGAACTGGAGCCCGTAGCTCACTCTCAGGTCCATCTGGCCGAGTTGCTAACAAATTTGGTCTGCTTTCAGAGAGCAGTTAATTCCTGCCATCACCTATTCTCTAGGAGGCACGATGCTCACATTATACATTTATTCAGATTATAAGGGTGGAAAGGACCATTAATATAACATAGTTTTGCTTCCTGCTTAATAGGGATTAGAGGATCTAACCTCGTAATTACTACACAATATCCATAACTTCTGTCTGAAGCAGTTTCAGCAGGAGTCTGGCTTTCAGGCTGACAGTGGCTGTTAATCCATCTCATACCTAGGTAGAAACATTCCAACTTTTGCATTATAAATCTGCACATTATTAGCCCAAGGTTGTCCTGCATTAGGCTTTAAATCATAACTTCTCCTTGTGCCTTTCTTCACTAACATTTCGAGCTATTTGCTCTGAAATTTTTCTTCCCCTTGTTGGTACTTGTACATTATGACCGAGCTATTTTTTAATTTTCCCTAGGTAAATGGCTCTTACTAAAACCCCGTCTATAGCTCCATATTTCCCGGATTTGGTCACATTTATTGCTCTTGCCTGAGTCGTTTCCAACCATACAGCATCTCTTCTCTGTTGAAATGGAGAAGAGAACTGGCAGTGGTGCCCAGCACTGCCTCACCAATACCCTTCCCAGCAGCAGAGCTTCTCCTTGACACCTCACAAATTTAGCCTAGCCTGTTAAGTCCAAATTTACATTCAGCATCAAAACACGTGAATGTGCTCACCTGTGAGACTGTCAGACAGACAACCCCCCAGCTGGGAGCAGTGCTGGGATTGCTGCCACAGCCAAAGCCAAGCAGCAGATCTTAACCCCGGTCCCCTGACACGCCGGGCAAGTAACTGCAGGCTTTGGCCCGGAGGGGACAAAGATCCAGCAGGTGCTAAAGCAGAGATGTCCGTTTAATAACTCACCACTTAAGAATAACCTGTCACTTGTCACCAGTGTGACTGGGGAGCTGCACCAGTTGGAGGTCGGTGTCCCGTGGGGCTTTGGGAGCTTCTACTGGTGCCTGAAGGGGCTGAAGCTTGACACTGGTGGGGCAGTGGATGGGGTGGAGGGGGTAAAAGAGGGATCGAAGTCCTCCATTAGCATGAGAGGCTGCCATAGCACCATGGGAGGGAGAAGAAGAGGGAGTTTAGGAAAGGAAAAGCTGCAAAAGCCAAGCAGAAGGGCCAGGGGGACAGATATCCATCAGAATAGGCTGGGCTCCTGTGGGGCAGGAGGGGAGAGGGAGCAGCACGAGCGCGGAGCGGGGCCACGGGGAAGACACAGCTGTGACCCACTGCCCTGCAGGGAGGCACGAGTGGGCTCAGCAAGGAGACACACACACACAGAGCTTGGTTTTGGCCAGGCTGAGAAGAGCAGGCAGCCATCCATCATGGAGGCTCAGTGGGATGCTCAAGGCTGGCAATGGAAGGGAGGGGATCCCCTCCAGGGCATTCCCCACCTCAGATGGGCACGCTGGATGCAAACCCACACATCCTGAGCCCATAATCCTGAGGAGAGAACTGAGAGCAGGATCTTGTGTCTGTGCAAAGGGGCAAGGAGAAGGCACTGAACCTGGCCAGGAAAGGAGGATGGCCACATGGAATGGCATCCATCAGTAGCAGCTCTGGCACTTTGCTCCTACGTGCCAGCCTCACAGGGCACAGAACAGCTGTGGCACCTGGCAGATTCTGCCACCACTGTCATGCAAGAACTGAAGTTTCCTTTTCCTTCTACATTCACCTGCTGAGGGGCTCAGAGACCAGGAGAGCAGCTGCCATACCCAGAGTCACAGTAGCCTTCTGGAGGCACATCCTCCCTGTCCTCCCCATGCAACAGCCTCCCTTGTTCACGCGAGGAGGGTTCCTGGGAGCAGACAGACTTCTTCCTTGTGACCTCAGCATCACTGACCCCTCATCTCACCCCTGGCTCCCACCAACAGCACGGGGAAAGCATCCCATGCCTGCCCGTTTCTTCTCACACCAACCCCAGAGGTCCCAAGCTCTCACATCAGGTTCCATGGCAGGCCCAAAACATCCCCAGCACCCTGCTCTCACACCACCACTGCCTTGGGGTACCCAGAGCCAGCCCTCCCCACGCACACACTCACAAGGGGATGGACACATGGGTTAAGTGCCACGTGTGCGAGTAAAAAGCAGGCAGCTCTGCAAGGCAGGTTGGCAGTGCATGCCAGCTCCATGCCCTGGCACACACTTTTGCTGCTGTGTGTGTGCTGCCCCATGGGTACAGGCTCCTACCCACCTCAGGACCATGGCTGCTCCCAGGTTCCTGTTGTACGGAGCAGGTGACACACCATGGCTTAGACCCACAGCTTTCCTGGGCCAGGGAGCATCGAGGAACAGTTATACAAGATCAAAAGGTTTCCAAGAAAGATCTTCTGCAGTTGGTACAACTGTTTCTTAGTCAGACGTCTAAACAATTTCTTGGCCTGTGCCCCCTGCAAGCATTAGCCTCCAAACAAATCCCAGAGCTGAATCAGTTTCCTCCATTTAGAGGCTCCACTCAAATTGTTTCTAGGATTCACATCTTTCTCCTTCTTTTTACTTTACAAATATATAAATAGTCACATCGCCATACGAGACAAGTAGAGACTGACTCTTATGGGTAAAAAAACAGATGTTTCCCAATCTTCCCTAACAAAGTAATATTTTATACACGGCTCTTCAATGGATTTATAGCCAATGAAGGGATGTTACTACATTAGCTCATGGAGGGGGTGGGTGATAAAAACTGGAAAGGAAGAGCCAGACAAGGAGAAAAGAAGCTATCCAGAGCACTGCAATTGGAGAAGCATGACAAATGGGCAGCACAGTTTTAGAGGGCTTCGACAGCAAGGCAGATTGCCTGGCTGGGAGTGATTGTCCACAGCTGGAGCATCGCAGAGACCATCTGGTATTTCTTAAACATGCTTTCCCCAGGTGATCTGATTCTTGGAGTGCCCCAGCAAAGAGAAGAAAAAAAGGCTTGCTAGTCTCAGCCCCATTTCCAGGCTTCCCCTAATTAGTTAATAGAATTACATTTGAACCGGTTTCAGTTTCTCCTACAAAACTCTTGCTTTTGCCACCTTTTCAACAGGGGGAAAAGAAAAAGAAAGAAAAAAAAGAGAGTATTTAAATTCTTGAAGCTTTAAACTTCTTTAAGAGAGTCATTGATTGTGTCTCTTGGCACAGCAACCTAATATAAAACTTAATGAAGTAAAAAAGAGATCCAAAATTTCTTTTGAACACCTTGTAACCCCTCTCCCCTACACCACGTTTAGTTGCACAAAGCACACATTTCCACAGACTCTCACGTTACTCTCCCACCCCAGCACTTCCATCCCCAGCACTAGCCTCCAGAAAAGCTCAGCGTTGACTGCATGTGGGACTGTAAACCGCTTTTTTTCCAGGATTCTGACCCTTTTCTCACCTTGGAAAAACGTTAAGGAGTGCAATTAACTGTATGTGCCACGCGGTCTGTACGTTCCCACGACAAGGAGGGCTGGCAGAGCAGGAGTTCAGCAGGGCCTGCTGCTGCCCCCCATAAGACAGCCCCTTCCTGAGCCAGGAGCATCGTGAGCCGGCTAACGAAGAAAAGAGAAAGAGGTAAATAATAAATGAAGGGACAGATGGAAAAGGGGTTAGAGCAAGCAACTGGAGATCCAGCCTTGGGAACCGAGCCGTGTTCCCACCAGCAGGCAGTGCCCTCACCGAGCTGCGCCAGGAGCCAGGCTCCAGCCACAGAGATTATCCCGCTCGCTCCCCGCCAAGCCAGGCTTCCCAACCGCACCTCTGGCTCTCCAGGAGTTAGCCCAGCCACAAAGTATGGTCTGTCCAAGAGGATCCCGTTTGCCACAGACACACGGCCCCACACCCCGTTCCCAGCAGCACAACAATAACCCTTCCGGCTATTTTTCACAGGAGCAGATACATCGGGACAGTGCTCCAGGCGATACTCCTCCATCTGCAGCAAGATTTGGTGACACAAAGTTTCTTTAAAACGCAGGGAGCTTGCCAGACACAAAGTTCCCTTCTCCATCCTCATCGGCGGCCACACTTGAGAAGAGCTGGTGGGACTGTAACCCCCATCAGAAGTACATATACAAGGTGCTATAATTTCTCCAGACTGAGAAAAATTATCCAATCCAATTACTGGGAAGAAAATACCAGAGAAAAGAATCCAAGAGAACATTTAAAGATTTTTCTTTTAGGTGGTTTAGATGGCCAAGATCAGCATATTCCACCACCACGGTGGAAGAGGACTTTGGTTGGAACCCCTTCCCTATGCCGTGGTATAGCCAGCAATAACAGAAGACAATATAAACCAGGATTGTAAAGCTAGAGAAATGGCAACTAATTGCAAATTACAAAGCATAGAAAATTAATAAAGTATTTAAAAAGCACAGTGGAAAAAAATCATGCCTTGCCAAGCGAGTGGGAATTTAAATAGAGAGGAAAGATGGGAAATGTGAACAGAGACACGGATCCATTATTTTGTGCACACAGTAAAATTACCAGTGTAATTACAAAAATATAAATACACATGCTCTGTGTGTGGGGAAAAGATATGATGATGAACTCGTCATAAGACAATGATGCACTTCACAGATTACTAATGACCAAGAGATGTATTAAATAACATCTGCTTTAGATAAACACTGTTAAATCACCCACCCTGGATAATTTGCACCTCCGACTGCGCTAAGGAGCTCTCTGACCTGCTGATGCTAATTTTTAATAAATCTTGGAATGCCAAGTAATTCTAGAAGGGTAGGAGAGCCCTGACCCTGCGCCGGTGCTTAGGCAGGACTAGCTGACCACAGGAGCGGGTCTGTCTGACAGCAGGCCTAAACAAAGCAATTAAAAGCCAATATGAGAATCTACTGATCATTCATAATATGTATGTCTCAACTAATTACCAGCCAACACATGTTGTACAGCATCACCCTAACTGATGTTACAGCTTTGATTGAAAGACTCGCGTTAATAAAAATAATTTGGTGTAGCTGGACAGCTAGAAGCGAGACAAAAAATGAGACCAAAAAAAAAAAAGTATCCACTGTCTGCTTCCCATCCCACAGGATGTAGGTTTTTACCAAATCTCTTAGATAAAAAAATAAAAAAAAAATACAAGGTCTGTAGAGGCAGCCTGCAGATAGCACAGCCTAAGTTAGTAAATAAGGAACAAAAGAGCCCCCCTTTGCCCTGTGATCCAGTTTGTATGGCTAAATGGCCCCCATCCAGCCCAGCCTGCCTTAAGGCAGCCAAGCACAAGATAATACACGTACAGGAAAACAACAACATGGAGCTCCTATCTCCAGGGGGAAAAGCCTGTCCTGCCCAGCCACGGGACACAGCAGCAGCTACGGAAGGACTTTGGGGGAGTAAAGCTGAAGGAGCTAAACCTGTTCAGCTCATGAAAGAGTAAAAGTCCATAGGATGGGAGTGCTGCTCCCAGGCATGACCTTAGTGTGGGGGGAGAGGGGGTTTCTAACCTGATGGCAAGAGGCAAAGGGAGCTCCAGGGGCTGAAAGTCAGAGTCAAGCACGATGCTGACAGAGAGGGGAGAAGTTATCAGCTCGGCAGAGGATGAGAAACGTCACCCAAGGAAGTCTGGAGGATCTTGGGGCCAAGCACAAAGGCAGGGGGTGAAATTCAGAAGTACAAAGGGCAGGTATAAAGACTTCTGTGTAACATAAGAGTGGAAGGAGCCCAGACACTGGCATACTGGGGGTCTGCTTTAGGCTACAAAATCAGGGAGATCAGAAGCACAGGCTTATTGGGAGCATCTGAAACACAGAACTCGCTGGTAATTAGGGACCTTTAACTGCCCACACATTTGCTGGGAAAGGAAGACATCAGCCACAGCCTTGCATCAAGTTCCTGGAATGCACCAAGAAAAAAAAATTGTGAAAGAAGAGACAGGAACAAAATGAGGAAGGAGGCTCCTTGAGGTTTGACTCCCAGTAGCAGAGGAAAACTGGGAAAAACACACAAAAGATGGAAAGAACCATGGGCAAGAAGTGTTTGTGCTCCTTAGGAATAGAAGGGAAAACAGCAGCAGAGTAAAAGCTGTGCAGTGGAAAGACAGAGGCTTTAGTAAATTCAAGGGCTGGCAAGGGGGCTGGCAAGGGAGATGTCACAGAGAACAAAAAGGGAGTGTTTTGGAAACACACAGCACGATAAGGGAACAAATGCAAGTTATCTCGGTGCGGGGGTACGACAGGGTCAATCACAGGGTCCTCCCCAGCTGGCAGCAAAGGAAGGAGAAATGGAAACTCCATCAGGCTGCTGCAGAGGAGCACAAAGGCACCAGGAGAGAGGGACAGAGCTGAAGAGCCCAGTGTGGAGCAGAAACTGGTCTGCGGGGACCACCAGCCGTAACGAGGAGACATTTGATAACTACATCAGTGGGAAGAGACAGACCAGAGGGTTCATCGCCTCCTGAGCGGGGAGAGAAGGTTAATAGATTGGTTTATGGCACTGAACACACCACGAGCTCTCCCAAAGGTGTTGGTGTGTGTCAGCCCCCCCCCACTGCAATCTGGTTTTGGTTAGGTTTATGTGTTTTCTTTATTCTCTACATGGCACCCAGAACCGCCTGGTTCTGGTAACGACGTTACAAATTATAATGTACACATAATTGCTAATTTTAAGATACACCATTTATAAAATACCTTCTCTTGTGAGGCTAGTTAAATTCGACAGTAAACTGAATTCAGTAAATACCAAACACATTTTAAGAAGCCCCTTTCCTCACAGTTACAAAAGCAATAACCAAATCAGATAATGAGAAAGCCAAAGTGCTGCTTAACAGACTCGAGTGTCACCTGAAAAAGATTCACCTTCATGACCCCTCTCACACACACACATGCTGTCAGCACACAACAAGTTGTAAAACTACTAATTAGGTTAAGAGGAGGCAGGGGATCCCAGGGGTTTGGCTCACAGCTGCCTCAGGAAGCACAGAGGTATAAATTGGGACACGATTTCACAATAGCCAACAACTCGCAGAGTTAAAACTGAAACATTGAATGCTTTTGTTGGGTCAGAGAGAGAAGGACATGAGAAAGGACAGCTCGGACCACAGAGTTAATGCAATTAAAAGCAGAGGAGTAGAAGCATAAGGCATAGTATCACATAATATTGAGATTACTGAAGCCTGATGTTGTCAGATAGTTGCTGATGGACTTTAGCCTATCTCTGGGAATTTCTGGGAGACATATGAGGTCTCCCAGAGACCAGAAGAGGGCAAATATAGAAGAGGGCTATTTTCAACTTGTCAAAAACTTAAGGCAATTACAGGCTAATCAATGTAACTTCAGTTCTTGGAAAAAATTGGGGGGGGGGGGAATTGCCAAACAACCCATCTGCAAGGAAATTGTGGAAGCAACGGCCTTGCCACATGACATCAACCTGCTTCTCTTTGACAGAGCAAAGGGGTCTCACACACAAAGCAGAGATGTTCCATACCTTTACTTCTGCAAGGCATTACCTCCAGGTTTGTAGAACATTTTAATAAGCAAATTAGGGAAATAGAGTCTAGACGAAATTCCAAACAGGGAATGTGCAGCTGGTTGGGAAAGGGTACACAATAACACAGGCCTGAACAAGCAATACTGTATCCCCCCCAAAAAATAATAATAATAAAAAAATCCATGATTATGAGGGGGATACAGACAGGAGCATCACACACAAGATCCACGTAATAACCCCCCTGCTCCTCTCAGTCAAGAAAGGCCTCGGCTGCCTTTCTGGGCTCATTTCAAGGCAACACACTTCAAAAAACAGCCCAGACCGAGTGGAAAGAGCCTGAGAGACTCCAACAAAACACAGAACTACACACAAAAAAAAAGTTTAAAGAGAGCTGAAAGGGACCTCAAGAGGCAGGATCAGCCGCGCGTGTGTCATTCAACTTGAAAATAACATGGCCACAAGGAAAGGAAAAGAAAGGCAGTTGTTCAGCGTAGAGAACAAAAGTCTTTGGGGAAACGTGATAACAAACCTCAAATATGTAAAAGATTTCTGCAAAGAGGAAAGGAGTGCTGTAAGCTGCTCCCCGTGTCCACCGGGGGATGACATGCTTAAAGTGAAGCAAAAGATTTTAAGAACACCAAGCCTATAACAATAGAGATAATTACACCCTGGAGCTGATTGCTGAGGGAGGGTACCCCTCTCCCACCACAGGGGGTTTAAGGATAAAGCCTCATCATTTGAAGCAGTTAACAGTGATGTCCCCGCAGCCTGGGCAACACTGGGCACCAACAACCTCCTGGCTCTACACAGACATACCCAGAACATGATATATTCCAGCTACACACCAAATGCCCTCAGAAAGCCACGTAGTAGAAACAAACAGACACTTTGCTTCAGAATGAGCTCATGTGAACGAGCAGTTATGGCACAAAATGTTACAAGAGACTGGGTTTCCCAGTTTGTTTTTTCTCAGTTTATTTTTCCCAGCACCATCCCCTCAGTTTTGACCCCAAGGTCTCAGAACACACCTATTAACCATCCTCAAAATGGACCTGACAACTCTGCTGGTTATTAACTATGAGTTTGGTACAGTCATTATTTTAACAACATATTACAATTTTTCTGGTCCCTTCCTCCCAGGAACATCCCCCCCCACCGTGTTTCACAGCAATTCTCCCTCCCTCTCTCTTTCCCATAGGAGCTGATGACATTATTGTCATCCCCTCACTAATCTGACTTCTCTGCCAATACCCAAATTACTCTTATCAAGGAGACTAACTCAGGGAAATTATTTTCCCTGTGTATTTAGCTTTGAATGCTGCTTTTTCTTCTTCAAACCCCACAAAGGGTTCGAGCCCTCCAAAGTTTGTCTGTTTTTTCTGACCGTCTCAGCAGGTCACATGGAAGATATTGCCTTTCCTTATGATGCACCTTTCCCGAGTACAGGTACAGCTGGTTCCTCATGGAAAAGGCTAGAAGATGCCCTCTTGAGGTCCTTTTCAGATCTCTTTTGTACAGTGCTGAGGATAACGTGCATAATAGAATGGGCTGCAATGGACAGGGCAGACAACCTGATCCAAAAGCCACTCATCAGCCTGTTGCAAAGCCCCAGGGAGCATTCTCCTTAAAGGAAAGCTGGGGAGAAAGCTTTCTGGGTGTGGACCACCCCAGTAAGACAGCTAGGAGAGCTGCTGGTGATCCCAGGGGAGGGCAGGCTGGGGATAGGTAGCACCACAGGACATTTAGGCTGCTTACCCTAAATGAAGTGCCAAAAAAGGGAAGGAAGCTGCATTTACCTCTGTAATAACCCCCCCTCCCAGGTCCCTCCTTACAAGGTGTCCCCCACCACCAGCCCCATGGAGTTAGCTGTAGCAGGAGATAAAGCCACCTCTCTCTGGAGAAAACTCAGGCAAACCCCAGCAGAGCAGCCTTTCTGCCGGGCAGCACAGGCACCTGAAGCACAGACACCCCCCCCACACACAGACCCCCTCACCAGGGCACCCCCTGAGCCACAGCCCCCTCCAGACCCCACACACAGGACAGGTCCTGGGCCCTGCAGACATGTCTTACACCAGGACCACCATCTCACAGACCCCCCCAGCGTTCATTAGAAATCACAAAACCACTGGGGGAGGTTCACAAGTGCAGGAAACACAAATGTCACAGGTGCTCACCCTGAGCCGTGTGATTCCCTGCCAAGAACACGCACGACTGCAGAGAAAAGGAGAAAAACAACTTTCTGTGGGGCAGCTTCTCTCTTGCAAGCTCCTCACACAGACACTGCCCTTCCCTTGCTCCCTGCTGCCCCTGAGCAGAACTGCTCTGCAACGGCCACACGCGCTTCTGTTCCTGCATCCCTACGTGGGAAAAGCTGGCACATACCATCCATCACCACCCCCTCAGGCACCCATACCACTTACCTGGGATGAAGAGGGTCTCTGCCTGGTTGCCAGACTCTCCAGAAGCAGCCTTTTGCAAGGAAAGCCTCACAAAGAGCTCACAACTGCTGTTATGGCAGAGTTTAAGCTATTAAACGACCTTAACAGATGCCAATGTAAAACACCTGATTGCCATGTTGGATGCAGCCAGTAAAATTCTTCTTTGGCAGCTCTTAACGCTGTTCCCAGCAGCTCCCACCTGAATTTAATTCCCCTGGTGTTTCCCACCCCCAGCAGGGTGGGATCCCAGAGGAGTAACTGGGAGTATTTTGTACTCTGGGGGGAGTAACCACAGCTTTTAGAGGCTGTGTCACAGGGTGGAGGGCTCCCACCTGCAGTCATGGTGGATTGGATTGGATTGGATTGGATTGGATTGGGGAGGTGTCATCACCAGTCTCTTGATGCTACAATCTGCATTGTAGCTTCGAGGAAAAGGTAGAGCACAAAGAAGAGAGATTTTTTTTTTTTTTTTGGTCATTTTCCAGCATGAGAAGTGGGGCACTTTTGTTTCCTCAGGACAGGAACTCCTGAAAACAAGATTATGGTTTGCCTTTGTCTCTTGAGAAGCTCAGTTACACTTAATACTTCACTTTAATACAGGAGGGGACTGTTTTTCACATGTGCCTATTGGCCTGAGTAATTCCCTTTTCTATCAGGCTTAACAGGCTTTACTAATAACAGTGCAAAAGCCTGTGGATACTCAGTCTCTTAAAGTACAAACGCAGCACATGAGCTCAGCCCAAACTGGCACCGCAGAGAGAGGGCTTCAGATTTAACCTGGCGTAGTTATGCCTGCTGCTGTCCTGCTCTCCACAACCCCATTCCGTACGACCTGCCTGTACGTTGGGTCTCCACCACCCCGGGCAGCTCTTCACACCTCACCTGCTGCCAGCCCAAAGCTGCCCATTCACCCGCAGCTCCAGGGCTCCAACATCCCCCTTCCATCACCCGGAGGTTCCCTCCCAAGGGATGCTGAGGAGAGGAGCCTGCTGTGACCATTGCAACTTCTGCTCCTGCTGACATGAGCCATAAAAGAATCACCACTTGCTTCACCTAAATCAACGGGGAAGGAGAAAAGAAGTATTTCTAGTGGAAAGATTCCTTCTCCTCTATCTCACCGTGGGCTGCTCCAGAGGGGAGCTGTGCACTCACCCCCTGCTCTGCCACGGGCTCGCCCCAGAGCATCAGAGATGCTGATCCATGAAAGGAGATACCTATCTCTGAGTACCAAGGGGGAAGCAGCAAAGATTAATAAGCCTCAACGCGTTTTACAGCATTTAAATAGCACTGTCACAGATCAAAGACTATCACTCATCTCAGAGAGGCAGGCTGGGTCAGCCTAGAGAGAGCAGGCACAGAAAGCAAATGCAGGAGAAAGCCTGCAGACGGGAGCTGAGGAAAGCTCTACAGAAACCAAAGTGGCCTAAGCCAGTCTGACATGTGTTCCTGGAGGAACGAGAGCCAGAAAGACTGCCTGGTTTCACTCAGTCTCAGTTGTGTCTTAGCACAAGAAAACACATTTCGTTTTAAGACGCCCTCTTACCTTGGAGGTACCTGCTGCTGGGAGCAGCTTAAATCCCAGTGCAAAACCACAACCCTGCCAGATCGCTGAGATAAGGAGCACGCTGGGAACCATATGCAACTGGCGGATAGATTTGAAAAAGCCCCCAATTTACATGGATGCCACAGGGACTGCAGAATCACACTCCTTGCACTCATTTTTAAAGCCATCAGGATGCTGCGTGGAAGTGTGATGGCAGTGTCACTTGCCCACACTTGCAGGCAGCGTGGGAGGCCTGATCAATAGTCTTTTGAGCTGTCGTGTAACTATGTCAGCTGGGAGGAGGAGGAAGAGAAGGGGACTTTTTATCCACCTCACTGCAGTGGTACTGGTAGGAGCACCGGCATAAAGAAGCTTCACGGTGGTATTCCCACTTCCAAGCTCTCCTAGACTAGCTGTCCCATTGTAAAGCACGTGACTTTGGGCAAGATATTCCATTTACATTTCCTTGATGTAATTAAAGTGCTGCAGGAACTAGCAGTAGTAGGTCCCCTCAGAGGTGTGGGGTTGAATATTTCTCCAGTCCAGGCTGGACACTGAGGACTCGGAGTAAATGCACTGCATGAGGCCACGTAACTCCTGGCTACAGAACTCCAGGGAGGAAAGAAACCCTGTTCTCAGGGATGCCCTGGATACTCCATCCCTGCAGACTCAGTCCCTAGCTATCCCTCCCCAAAACATGGTCTGGATCCTTGCTCCTGAACCTCACCCCACGGACCTTGCTGCTGATCTGGGGACTCCCTGCAGCACTGCACAGAAACATTGTGTAGAACAAAAAGAAGTCCTCAAGCAAACTCCGGCTGATTGAATTTTGAAGGTAAGGAATGCCCTCCTGCAACAGATGTACAACCCCCTCTGCCCACCCCAAACACCAGATCCATCACAGAGAAGGGAAATATTTACACAAGTTAGTAGAGTTCCAGTTAAATATTATGCTTAGCTGTCTAGAGTCCATGTTCTCAGTCTACGCCTATGAAATAAAAGATTAAACTTCATAACAATTATGAAGTTGCTCTGCTCACATTCAAAGGGAGTTAAAGGACATTAAAATAGTTCTTTGGGTAATATTCCGGTGAAATTGCTCTCTTCCCGCTGGAGAGTTAGAGCTAAAACCTTCTGAACTATCTTGTAAACACACTTGGAAAGGCTAAGAGCTGGGCTGATAACCAGGTAGCACCTCTGCTCTGCAGGTTCCGTAAAATATGTGAGCAATGCTGGGGAGCTTTTGAAGCAGCGAGGGAAGGAGGACAGGGGAGAGCAGCTTCTCTTCTCAAGGGAAGTTTGTTTAGTGGAAAGTAAGCAAGTTGTCAGGGGAAAAGCTGACAATGTTGATTCCAGCAGTTGGACTGGGAATAAACAGCCAAGTGGATTACGTTACAGAGAATGAGAAACGGCTCTGAGGATTCCATTTAAATGCTGGGCTTTCAGGAATGACGCAATTCAGCAATGCTCGTAGCCCCGATGCCCACGGCCCCCCAGGGCTGAGCCCTCTGCCAGACCTGGTATTGCCCTGGGGGATCCCCAAAAGCTCTGGCAGAGACGAGTCCCCAGGAGACCCAGAGCTCTCGGCACTGCTGTCCCTGGAGAGGACACTGACCTGTGCTGGCTTAAGGGCCCAGGCTGGAATTGAATTAGGGAGGACAGCAGAGGAGGGGAGGTTGCACAGGGACTGCTTGCCTCTCCCAGCTCAGCAGGAGGGGAGGGCCACCATAGAGCTTGCCATCTCCTCCCCAGACAGAGCAAAGGGCGCTCTCTCCCATAAAAATCAGATGCCTCCCTGCCTTTCACAGAAAAGGGACCCGGCAAGGGGAGAAGGAGATCTTGTTTGATTTATTAGTCTCTTCCTCCTTCCCATCGTCTGTGGCCCATCCAGCTGTAGTGATAAGGAGAACAGCTCTGAAAGGACACTGCTGGCTGCTGGGAACCCATCCTTCTGCCCAGTCAATGCCTGAAGACATCGGTCCTTTACAAGCACCATTAAACGTGTATCCAAAATGTGGCAGTCTCCTCCATCCTTTGAGATTCTGTTCCCTGGATAATACAAACAGTTGCCAGAAAAAGAGTATCCTCTCATCTCTGTCTGGGCCATTATCCCTTTATATTTGCTCTTTAATATTTACTGGGTTCACACAAAGTGCATGCTCTGGAAAGAAAAAAAACTCAGCTGCAGCTTAAAGGACTCCAAATTTAGTAATTGCTGCAGCCCCATCGACGTGAACGGTTAGCAGAGAGATTTCTCCAGCACTTCACGTGCCGTGGTATTCTGCTTAGGTCAGACTCTAGGAAACATTCTGTCCAGGGGCACCAAATCTGGAGTGTCTGCGTAGGTGCCAACTGCAGAGGCCTTACGAGTCCACCACGAGTTCCTGCAGGTCTCCTTTCCCTCCCAGCACCCAGTAATCTTGGTAGGAAACAGAGGCAGCCAGAGAGATGCTGATTCATACAGAGGTGAAGCACCCGAGGGTTTAACACACCTGTGAGTTAGCAAGAACTAGCCCCAGCTGGTCTTGCAGCCTTACCTGTTAATGTGAGGTTGCTGTATGTGTTTGAAAACTGCTCCTTTAACAAAACCAAGTGCATCTGAGCTGCCTTTTCCCTCTGTAGCTCCAACATTATGTCAGGATGCTGGGCGATCTTACAGCCTTTCTGCTTATCCAGGGCAATGTCGCTGCGAACAATGTCTACAGCAAAAGGGAAAGAAAAAAGGGAGATGGCCAAACCTCAGCTTTCATTTTCACCAGACGCTTGGATCAGCACCAGCCAACGCGACAACCACACAACCATCACTCAGCACAAGCAACCCAAAAAAGGGTCCAAACCCCCAGGATCCACCTGTCCGATGAACCTCCTCTGCTCAAGTCTCCTTTTCTCCCACAGAAAGCTCAAGTCATTGACTTTAATCCACTAACACAACCTTCTGCCCCTTCCATCCTTCACCAGCCTGGTAGTTATCTCTTACAATAATGACCCCTCCCTTGCAGGAAAGTGCAAAAGTCTCCTGACATTTATATTATGATCCTGTTACTGGTGTGATTGACACTAAATACTGAGAAAAGGCTAAATCCCATTCTGATGACCCCTGGATTACATTTACTCCTGCTTTGTCCAAGAGATAATGAAGGTGGCTTGTTCTTGCCTTGTTTGTCCTCAGTGCAGCTATCACAGCTGGAGTTAGGTCAGCATGGCTTACCACTCTTTAAACAGGTTTCTGTACCCTTCTAACTCCTGGCATTCAATTCAGGAGGCAGGAGGGTTATTTAACGATTGTTTTCTCTTCACATGAGCATTTTAGAAGTCATATTGATAAATAAGAGTATGATATTCCTCCTCCTAGAACTTAGTCACCTGCTGAGGAAAGGGAAAGATGGAGGTAGCAGGGCAGAACAAGAATCAAGTAAGATGTGTCCAGTCTCTAAATGGGAGGGGAGTGGTGCAAACTAGTCCTTGCAAGGTCCCTTTCTGAGTTTAAAAAAACTCTGTAACGTACTCAGATCCACAGGCACCATGTGCTGTGTCTAATTCTTGCAAAACCTTAGGCAGCCAGTACTGATAAGGAAGGATGGAAATTGGAGTTCTTCCACCACATTGCATGAGATCACCCTTTGCATCACGAGGTTGTGCTTTGCTTGCTTTAATTCTCATCTAGCTAGAAGTTTTAGAAGGAGCCTATTGTCAGAAGAGACCAGTTGCATTATTGTTATGCACATCAAGGAACATCAGAGTTATTTGCAATAGTCATTATCCTGTCGTGCAAGGTGTCAAATCTCAGGTGCAGCAACCTAAGTTCAAAGCTCTGCTGTGTCTTGGGCTAGCAGGGAACCCCCACCAAAGGTGGGGTGGAGGATTGGAAACAACATTATCTTCCTGTCTCTGGGCCTCATCCTAGAATCACTATGCTCATCTTGCCTGGGCTGTGCTCTGTCTGACTCTTTACTGGATTGTTTGAGATTAACAGAGCTTCTCTAAAACCTGCCTCAAAAAGACTACTCAGAACAGTATTGTCATCAAAGCCCTCGTAGTTAGGGACATGAGTTCTTTCCTTTTTCCCACAGCTATCAAATTCGGGAGTGGAGGCAGGGCAGCAAAGAGCTATCATGAAAATATGGCTCAGTTATGTGCCCCTGAAGCACAGGGGCTTCAATACAGAGAGATTAGATGGAGCAGGATGAAGGAATAATGTTCCTCTACAGATAACTAGCAGCCAGCCAGCCATACACACACCATGTGCTTCTGATGCACAACCTCTTAGGTTGACACTGAGTAAGATTTGAGCCTACCCAAATCCTGCCCATCTAATGATGATACAAACCTGCACTCCTACTGTGGGAGAAATCTGGAGAACTGAAGACTGAGAAACCCAACCTTATCTCTCTCCTGCCCCAGAAAGGATATCACTACTATGACTATATCATCCACCTTCCTGGGTGATGGATGTCCTTTCCTGCAGAACTGAACAAAACAGTTTTACACCCTCCATCCCCAAGGCAAAATGGAGCAAAACACACCAAGGAGGCCCTGGTGGTGGAGAAGACCAAGAAGCAGAGAGGGTTGATGGTCTCCAGTTCTCTTCCAACTGCTATGAGGGAGTCCAGGCCGAGTCAAACCAACTTTGTTTCTTAAAAGGCACGGAGGGCTCCTAAAGCCCTATCCAAGGCCAATGTGGACCCATCTGGAGGAAACCGTTGGTCCCTGCCCTCCCGGTCAGGGGCCAGCGCAGCACCTTGGAGAGTGCAAGGGGATGTGGCAGCAGGTCCTGCGCGACCCCCCCGCCTCCCTCTGCAGGGACCACAGGTCCCAGCAAACACACGGCTGGGAGAGGGATTAGCTGGGGGAAGTCAAGCCACATTCAGACAAATCCTCGGACTTTCCTCAGCCTCTGAGGTCTAGGAGAATTTGGGCACAGAAAGTGGGGGCAGCCACCTTCATGGGGTTCCCAGAACCCCACTGGCCATCCAGGAAGCGGAGGCAAGACTTGCAAGGTCCTGGCTTCTCCGATTGATGGAGGACCCAAGAAACTTGCCCAGGACGCTAAAATGGAGATGGCCCACACATTCATCAGGGCACCGGCTCAAACAGTGGGCAGAGGTCTGGGACACAGGGCTTCCCAAAGGACTCGGTGCCTGGAGATACAGACCCCAGCAGGCTGTACCCGGCGCAGGGGAGGAGGCAAGGCCACCTGCCCACCACCCTTCTGACACTGAAAGGGGGCAGAGGGGTGGCAGGCTGCAGCTGCCAGAGCCTCAGGGGAAATCTCAGCAAGAGCAAACCCTGGGGAAGCGGCCTCAATCCTAAGGGAAGAGAGAGAAAAGGGAAAGACACCAGGAGTGCAGGGAGGGGGGTAGGGGAGGATGGACTGGGTAGGGCAGCCCCGAGAGGGGGCTCCAGGAGAAGGACACCGCCTTCCTGAATATGGATTAAAAAATAAAAAAAATATATATATATAAAAATCCAAAGCCGAACCAAACCAAACCCCCAAAAAAAAAAAAAAAAAAAAAAACCCTACACAAAGCCCACAAGTACCCGGCACAACACGAAACCCAGCGGCTCTTGCCAGACGTGCGAAAGAAGAACTCCAGATGTGGGAGCCCCAGAGGACGCCAAATGGTTTCCAAAGGCGGCAGAGGAGGAGCCGTGCCCCGGCGGGGCCGTGCGGGGCCGGGTCAGTACCCTGGCCAGCTCAGACCCCCCCCGCATCCGCCGCCACCGGGGCCGGGCGGGACGGGCCCGCGACGCCACCGCCCTCCGGCTCGGCCCGGCCCGGCGGAGGCCCCGCGTCCCGCGGCGGCGGGTCCGGCAGCTCGCCGTGCGGTATGGCGGGAGCACACCCGTGTGGCGGTCAGGTGAGCTGCGGCTGGCGGGAGGCACCGGCAAACGGAGGGGAAATCCCGCCTCCGGCCCCGTTCCAGGGAGCGGCTGGGCTCCCCCCGGGGCTCCTGCGGGAGCTCTGCCCTCGCCAGGCTGCCAGCCCCGGCGGAGGATCACGGAATCACGGAAACGTCAGAGTTGAAGGGACCTCTCGAGATCCTCCAGCCCAACTCC
>BJBW01006733.1:7448-49411 GCA_004320125.1 Scolopax mira
CCAGCACCAACCTCTCTACAGTGTCCTTTCAAGTAATTGTAGAAAGTGATGAGGTCTCCCCTCAGCCTCCTCTTCCTCAAACTAAACAGCTCCAGCTCCTTCAACTGCTCTTCATACGATTTGTTCTCCAGGCCCTTCACCAGCTTTGTTGCCCTCCTCCTTATGTTCGATTTCTCACAAGAAGGCACAATTATTGACACAAAGGTTCCACCACGCAGGGGCTGGTGGAAGCTGGAGAGCAGTTCTGCACACACAGCACCCGGCACATGAGCTGGGAACATGGAGCAATGAAAACCATAGAATCATAGAATTGTCTGGGTTGTCAGGGAGCTTTCAGATCCTCGAGTCCAACCATCAACCCCACACTGACAAGCCCATCTGATACTGAACTGTATCGCTGAGCACCAGGTCTCCAGCAGGGAGAGCAGGGACAGGGAGAACACCGAGCCACACACGGCATCCAGCCAAGCTGGAAATACACCCACAGCTGTGAAAAATGCACGTGAGGTAAAATTGCCTGGATTCTGAGTCAAGCCTGTGACTTCCCCACACCGCTTTCAGGAGAGCAAGCAGCTCCCACCACGGGCGGTGACACAGCACTGATTTGAGGGAACACCACTGCACGATACTGTCTAAGTCACAGAGCCAGGAAATTACGAATATTTTCTACAAACCATCAGGTACACGGCTCAAACTGGGTGTGCTGTCAGCCCTAGGGGACCCCCAGAAGATGCTGCCCAGCACTCACCATGTCTGTGGTGAGCTCCACTCCAGCCCGTAGAACGAGAAATCCCAAAGGTTCACCCCTTCCCTCCCACCCCAGTCCAGCCGACGGCAAAGGCAGAGCAGTCCCTCTGTGCTGGGGCACTTCTGTGGAGCAGGACTCGGTCTCTTTTAACAACGGTGTCCCTATAGTCTGGGCGAGTTATTATTCTGTAAACCCAGGAGATTAACGCTGCCGTGCAAACAGTCTGATCGGATCTGGCACAATCAAGGTTTCTTAGTGAGAAAATGTACAGTTTCCTAATGGGGCTGACAGAAAGCCACACTCAGACCTTTTCAAAGGCTTTCAGGAGTTATTATCACAGATTAACTATGGCGTGAGCAAAAAGGTTTAAAGTCTTGTTTATAGTTAGCCCATGGCTCTAAATTAGCAACTTATCTCTTAAATGATCAATTGAGTCATAGGCGTTAATGAGTCAAGTTTAGCCAGAAGGGGTGAGGAAGGAGGGAGAAAGATCTCGAGCCACGGCTTTGCAAAAAGGCAGTATGAAAATCTCAATAATTCCTTAAGTCAAATTGTATTTTAATCAATGCCTCCCAAATAAGATGAAGAAGCCACACTGTGACTTTCCCAGCTGTAAAAAAATGGAAGTCTGGTTTCACATTTGCATGATTTTGAAGGTCAAATGCCTGCTATCCAAGTCTTACTGATCCATATGGACTAGAAATGCCACAATATGCAATCATCACGGAGGCAGATTGTCTCCTGTAAATCTGTCCTTTTTGTAACACATTCAAAATGTACCGTATTGGATGGATTATAAATCCATTCAGGAAACACAAGCAATATTGTACCGAGTGTCTCTGGTTTGTGAGGACCCGTGCGTGCGGGTGAATGTGCACGTATGTGCGTGTGTATCCGTGAGGGAAGCGCAGACAGATGGCCCAGTCCTGCCCTCAATGAAGTCAACGGGAGTTTTGCCATCGCTTCAGAAGACGGAAGCTTGGATCTGGGCAGAAAGGCACTTTTATTAGCACAATGCTTATTCTGTCGGTGTTCAGACATGAAAAACACTCGCGGGTAGTGGAACAGCAATGGGCAGGGCTGTTGGGAAGTTTCCCTGAAGGAAAAATGCTGCTGTTTGTCTGGTGCCCCCAGGGACGGGGCTGGGCGGCCTGAGCGGCTGGAAGCTGACAACTGCGATGCTTTGGCTCCCAGGGGTGACAACTGCAATGCTGGCCCAGGGGAAAGCAGGGGAACCCTGTTTCACATGGAGTCGTTATTTTCATGTTAGGGACCTTCGAATGACACAGGTTTTTAAAATATTTCAGTATTTCTTTTGAGGGCAGGGCTGGGAGGTCACTACTCTCTCTTGCAGCTGAAGAGCGCACAGCGTTTTCATTTCTCAATTTTAACAAATCACTTTACACATTGCCATTTTTTTCTTCCAGCACATGTAATTGAAAAGAGACATATGGAGACCAGCATGCAAACCCTGCAAACATTTCAGCATAGCTTCAAAACTAGCGCTAATCAATTTTTTGGAACTTCTTTTCTCTTCCCCCCCTTCTGTTAACTCAAGAGCAAGTTCTCCAGAACCCAAGGTGGTTTTTTTAAGGCAGTCAGCATAACAGCGCTTGGTGAGTGACAGGGTGCCTCCCCAGCAAATCTTCTTCCTCTTGGCTTTTGTGATCACACGGACACCCAGGGTCACCCACGGTTCTCACCCGAGAGCCCCTGAGCTGCTGGCTCAGAGCGCTGGGATCAGCACATCTGGGAAGCCACCGACTGACAACATTCAGCGGCGCCTGCAGCAGGCACCACTTCCCCTCTTTTATTTCCCGTGTCCTTGTCAAGAAAAAACCCAAGCCCTGTAATACAAGCTATCAAAAATCTCCTTCTGCATGACTGTGCTGAACATTACCTGGGAACAAGGAAGGCACAAGATGAACAGACCTTTACAACAGAACGTGCATCTGCCAAGACAAAAATACCCAGCGAGCTTCTGGTGCTGGCACGGTGACAGTATAAGCAAGCTGTCTCTGCAAGGATTGTGCAAATGATCCATTACAAGATTTGAGTACGAATTCTGCAAGGGCCGAAAGGCCCCAGGGGCAACACGTTCCCTGTACCGCCACCTAAGCATTCCCCAGATAGACAGGGCTACGGGCTAAAAAGAAACCCTTCCAAGACTTTTTGTACAAATGCTTTGCAACAGACTTGTGAGTTGTTTTTTCCTCTCTCTCCCTCTCTCTCTTTTTGTTCAGTTGCCTGGCATTTGCTAACCCACAAGCTGCTGTTTCCCTTTCCAAAGAAGCTCTGATGGGTGGAGGGCCAGGAAAAATTAGCCCAACTGATGAATGCAATCTCGACAGAAAATATGTTTTTTATCAGAGACCACATGTTGCCAACAGCAATTAAAGTAAAACTGGGAGATTTCATCGCATAGAAGCCTGCACAAAAAGCCCAGACTGACTTACCAGGTACATGTCAGCTCAGGCAGATTCACCCGTGTGCCCCGGGAAGGGGCAGCCACCGCGTCCCAGGAGTCGGGGATGGCACTGAAGGGACCAAAGTCCATCCCAGCCCCAGGGGCAGGAACAGCAAGGGCAGCAGGGAACGCTTGCTGGGATCCTCCTCCCCACCCCACCACTGCCAGCGTGAAACACCTTCACCCGCCTCCGAGGGACGATGGCTTTGAATCACAGCTGGGGCAGACCAGAACCCGGCTCCGTGGGTTTATTTACAGGGTCGTGCCATGCATTTTGACTAAAAAGTAAAAGTGACCAGACAGAGCATTAAAACTCCAGCTGACAAGAACTTTCCCTCATTAGTGCTGTTTGTGCTATATATGCTCCACTCATGAACTGGAGGAACCTCGGCCATTAGAGGAGCTGAATAAATCATGACAATTGGCATTTCAGAACTGAAGAATGACAGAAATTTCCATATAGGCTGTGAATCATTTTCCCAGCTATCCACACTGGGCAAAGAATTTACAAGGATCATTTTCTAAAATATCTAGTAAATGTTATTCTGCCTTATCTATTATGCTTGATTTCAAATGACTACAGTGCAACGATACACTTAAAAACTCACAGTGACAAAGAACATCACTTTGCCTCCTCTCCATACTGTGCTATATATATACACACACTGAGTACACTCCGGTGTGTTGCAAAACAGGCAAAATACAGGTATCCTGCCCCATGTGTCTGATCAAATTCCTACCAAGGCAAAGAAAGAACTGGATCACCTTTCTCAACAGTATTCCCAGGATTTACTCCCAAATGTGTGTCCCTTTGGCTTTGCCACTGACAGACACCAGGCAAGTCGCTTCATTTTCTTGCTGATTGTCTCCCGTGTGGGTGAGAAACCAGGGCGTGCTCATGGAGGACAGAAGGGCAGTGCCGAAAGTGGACACACAGATACCCCCCAAGTCTCCCTTCACACACCTGGGGAATCACAACCTGTCCTACAGCAGAATTTGTAGGGGAGAGAGGTAGATTTCCCCATAAGAATACAGTACTAAGCAGCATCTACTGTTTGCAAAAAAATATTGTCCACAGACTAAGTAGAGACAAAGGCTGGTTCCTTCCCATGCCTTCCAAAAATCTTTACTATTTCCTTAAGGGAAGAGGATTCCATCCCAATTTAATAAACAAGGTTTGGAAATCAAAGCAAAGGGCATGTTTCAGATACACAGCACAAACAGCTTTTTTTTTTTTTTAAAAAAAAAGTTTTGGAAAAAAACCAACCAAACAAGCAAAACAACCCACACACAAACCCCACACTGAAGTTCACAGTATAATTAGGGTGAGTTTTAGACTCCCAGCATCTCAGGAAGAAGGAAACTGATAACATGAACTTTAGGTACCTTTCCATAAGTGAGAGGAGGAAACAATGTGCAGGGATGCACAGGCGATGGGGCTGTGACCCACCCCGGATGTCCAGACCTGCCCTGGGCAATTGGGCTGCAGTTACCCTGTCCCACACAACACTGATGAGGCTGCAGCAACTCCATCGTGAGTCTGAATTCTTAGGCCAAAAAGGTGTGTTAAAACACAGAGCTGCATCTGCTTCTCTTATAAAGTTGAAACTTTTATTTGTTTATTTGTTTATTTGTTGCCTAGGTGAGCCGGAGAAGGACAGGTCCTGTGAACATTCTACAAATTATTTTTAAAGCATCTGTAAAAATACTTACTGTTAGTACCCAACAAACCATTAAAACTGCATAGATCTGCCTTTGTTATGTGATCACACTGACACGAACACAAAGGGTCAGAGTACACATCCAGCTTTCTATTCCTATGAATCAGATGTTTGGTTCAGTCCTGGAACTGAAGATTTTGCAATAACCCAGAGAGAGAGAAGCCAGGGCTCCTGGACAATATCCTGAGCTACAGGGGGAACCAAAATCAAGAGTAGGAAGATCTCAGCCTAGAAGCCTTTACTGACTGCATTGAGATTTTACAATAACCAGCAGCATCCACAAAAAGCCAGAAGAGAGTATTCATCCCGATTTCAATAAGCAAATCATGTTATTATGTATGTCACTCCTTACATATATTCATTTATGCAGAGAGATCTACTCTCCTGTACATACAGATACACACAAACTTCAGCCAACCAGGGGCTGTGGCAAGCTCAGATGTTTTGGATCCAAGTGCCTGGAAAGGTTTCCATGAAAGCAGATCCAGTGGTGCTGCAACAGGAGGCTGCAGCGACATTTCCTTGTTCCCCAGCTCCATCCCTCTGCAAAGCCCCTGCTCCTCAGAGTCAGCATCTCCCAGTGCTGGCATCACCCCCACCAGGCCGCGAGCAGCACAGTGACACACCGGGAAGCAACTGCTGAAGGAGCTTTTTTTCCTCTGAGAACAACACTCCGCAGTGAGTAAGTTGAAGCTGGCAAAATTCCACCACCTGCAGTAGCCTGTGCCTTGATTTACACAGAAAGAGCATCACACTTGCTCTTACTGGAAGGTGTGGAGGACCTGAACATCAGCCACCCCGGCTTAAGGCAACCAAGGCCAGCAGCTCGGCTGGCCTGGCCAGCCAGGCTCTGAGGAAAGCTGCGGGCAGAGAGCATCCCTTGGCTGCAGCAAAAGTGCTGAAGGAAATGCTGAAAGAGCAACTAGAAAGGGCAGAACCCATGTCTCTGCAGGGTTAAGATATAAGGGAAAGTATAAGGAGATAAAAATATAAAGATGACCATTTAAATCTAAGTCCCTATTTATGCTAAACTTAGTAATTCTAAATCTCAGGCTCTGAGAAGTCACACGGACTTAAAATAAAATAATTGGCCTGGTTTGCACTTGGTCTTTTTCTGCACCTCTGCTTTCCACTTTTTGCTGCAGGATCCACCTACAGAGACAACTTCCCTCTCCCTTGGGCATCCTGATGAGTCTTTCAGGTTTTCTTCTCCTTCTTCCCTTTTCTTCTTGTCACCTCTGTTTTTGTGCAAGTGCCAGAAGTGCCCAATCCCTTCCCTGAGCCCACATCACACTATTCCAAGTACCAACACCACAGCTTTTTTGCAAAGCACAGATCTGTTTCAAGCTCCATCTTAAGGACAGTTGGGTTTGGGTTTTTTTTTGTTGGCTGTTCCTCCCTCCCCCCCACACACCGCCAGAGCCTGAACGTTGCTGACAGATAATCACCTTCCATTAATTTCTAGACTAACTCTATCAGCTGGCATCTTTGCCCCTGTCCCCACCTTCTCTGCAGTGGCTGCCCCCATATAGGATTTAGAAGCTGAAGACACTAGACCATGCTATTGCATTTGCTTGTGTTCTGGGTCTTTCTTTTTCTGGTTTGAGGGGAAAACTCAAAACTTTTTTTCAAATCACCTTAATCACATTGTTGGAAGAGCAGGGGCTGTTCATTAGGTTTTTTTGTTTGTTCTGAGCAGTGAATGAAATAAAGCCTTGCCATCTTCACACAGCTCATCCAACAGCAGAGAAACCCGAGCTGCCCACACCTGACACTGCTGTTCTCCTGGACACCAGTAACTGGTGCTTTAACACCAGTAACGATGTTAGTTCCAGGGCACAAGGGCACACATTTGGTCCCATCACTGCTCAGAGCCTCAACTCCCAGTCCTGAAACGTATTCACTGGTCCCAGCAGGAGCATCCACCTACTGCCAGGCTCCAGGTGAGACGTGACAAAAATCCAGACAGAAGCAAAGTTGTCTGACACTCCATGTATTCACTATTTTAACAACCCAAAACCATCTTCCACTGAAAGCTCAGCAAAAGTGATTCCATTGGCTTCACTGGTGTTTTTCTGATCATCTGAAACTTGTGTCATCTGAACTTTACCTGCTGTCTCATTTATAGGTACACAGTCTTGAAAAAATGTACCTTCGGTGGCTCATTCAGTAACCTCCAAAAATTTAACACGTAAAGCAAGTAATTAATTTAAGACATCAAATACAGAAAGAGAGGAGTTGGCCACTGAAGGGCTTCAGAACCTCCTGCTCTTTGTCCAGGATGGACACAAAGAGTGACTTGTGCAGCTGCTGCCCCCAAGAGCCATCCACTGCTAGGGAAAACAACCAGATGTAGCTGATGCTTTTATTTATTACATATCATGCCCGCATGCATACACAGCTTTATCACGTTTTACATTTTGTATCTCACACACACACTAGCTTTATGGCCAAGCTTGTGATAGCTGAATTTCTCATAGGTAGGAACTGGTCCGTGCCTTCTCAAAAGGGAACAAGTTGGAGGCGTCCTCAAACGTTGCTGGGACTGAGACTGAGTCACTGTCACTGGGACTGAGACTGGGTCATTGTTACCAGAGTGAACCCGGCCAGGCTGGGGCTGCCACCAATCCCGCAGGACTGCCAGGGAACCCGCAACGCTCCTGCAAATGCAGGTAGCTCTTTAACCTTCAGGAGCACGCTGGATTTTTACATGTGACAAAGAAAATACCCGTATCTCTGTCTCCGAGTCTTGCTGATCCACGAGCGTTTGTGTCAAAGCAATTACTTCAGGCACCACCAGCAGTGTGGGACAACCCTGGGCTCCCCCAGCCCCATCTGCTCCCCTCTGACAGTCACGCCAAGTGACATCTGCGTTTGGCCCATAAGCAGAGGAGTTCACCTGACACAGGGTGGCCCAATTAATGCTAAAGACCTTGTCTCTCCGATCCCCAGACAACGCTGGATTCCAATACAGCTCCCATTTAAGACTATTAGGGAGGAATCAATCACTTGTCCAAAGGGAGCTCGGCTCTTGGGAAGCGGCGCGTCAGGCTCTGCCCAAGGGACCGGAGCTGACACGGAGCCCGTCTCTCTTGGCCACCGATGACTCCTGGCAGGAAGGGCAGGGGCAGGGCTGGGATGGAGAGCAGGAGCCCAGCGGGACAGGGCAGAGTCCCGCTTCCCAGGGACACGGTCTGTGCCAGGGAGACACAGCTCACACCACACCATCCCAGCCAGTTCAGATCACGGGGATGGAACTGGGGCTGCAGAGAGAGGGGGCAGAAAGTGCCCTCACATCTCAGAGGGTTGCTTCTACATCCACTTTGGGAAACAAAGGAAGAAGAGAAGGGGGAACCATCTCCTTTGTCCCTCAGTAACATAAGGTTCTGGACTGGAATAACCAAGAGCAGAATATTGTCAAGCATATATATTCTCCCTTCACCACAGAAAAGCAGCAAGAAGAGGAGTGGGGTAGTGACATGGCTTCTGTAAGATTGCTGCCTTGTTTCTTGCAAAACAGCCAAAAAACCAGGTTAAGGCAGGGCAGAAATAGCACTGTGTTCTATTTGTGGAGATAAAAGATAGCAAAAGGGTTAACAAAGAAGATCTCTCTATGGTCAGATCTAATTTAGCATCCTGACTGCTGATCTAAAAGGGCAACTGTAAAGCAAATTAATAGCATTTCTAAAAAAACCCACCCCACCATCATTTAGGGGCTGTCTACAAGAATGGGGTACCAATGCTCTGATGGAAATATCAAAATGATTACCAACATAGGAAAAAACAAACAGCAGCAGAAAGTATTTATGAGCTATTATAGCACAGACGAACGGAAGCCCCAGCTAACATCAGGCCCACAGTAGCAGGTGCTCCAAGAGAGACTCCTTACAGAAGCCCTTACAGCCTGTGCAGACAGGGGAGACCTGAAAACCAGGACTCAAAGGTGGTTCAAGGCTGGGACATGCTCCTCAGTTTCCTGCTGTGGCAGTAGTGCCAGCCAGGGCAGTGTGTCCCCAGCGGGACAGGGACCTGCCGCAGGAGCGGGACTGTGCCAGGACTGACAACATACGTTCGAAAGAAGCACAGGGAATGAAAACAGAGATGAGCACCAAATAGCAGAAGGGGATTTAACAACTAAGTTTAGTCCTGCTAAGTGTAACATAACTCTCAGGGACCACAACAGCTGGAAAAAAGTCCCGAGAGACAATAGCACAACTCCTAATTCTGAGGGGGTCGGATCCCCCGGCCTGTGTTACCTCCCCAGGTGTGTGCCCTCAGAGCTCCATCCCCTGCATATACACGCATCCATATGCTTGCCCCAAAATACCATTTTTCCCCCTGGAAAGACCTCTCAGAAGATGGGGGCACCACACGCCATTCTTCCTGTGGCCAGGCACCGAAAGGAACTGCCACCTACCCTGGGTAAGAGACCCCCACAGCCTGTCACCTTTGATAGCCCAGGAGGCATACATTGCCCGGTGGCCACCAGGGACAGTGTGAGCTCCTGCTCTCTGCTGCGCTGTGCGGAGGCAGCCACAGGTCTCCTGGGGAAACAGATTTAGGAATAAGACAAAGTCCTGGGGAGCAAAGCTTTTCTGGAAGTTAACCCATGATTTCACTGCAAGAATACAACACAGAGAGGCTGTGCCATTAGCTCTGAGCTCAATACAGAGAGGCCGATTTATAGCAGAGGATAATTTGGGCTGTATTTTCTGCATGTCCTTAGGACAACTCTTAGTGCAAATATCTTTAAAAGGAATGAACTGATGTGGAAGCAGTCGACAATGCCTTCTTCCCTGACAGGAGTGATGGCATTGGACATCAGTCCAAAGAGCAATATCCACTGCACACAGAGAAATGTTTCTGAATAAATGAATCAGGAAAATCCTCGGTCATCTCCTAAACACATTTCTAGACCACCAATGAGGGGAATCTTGGTGAGGAAAGGCAGCACCTTTCACTAAAGCAGTGCAGCTGCTGGGCAGAGAGCAGACAGCTTTGCAGACACACGTGCCCTCTTATTTACCTGGAAGTTTTTCCTTTCCTCCAGCTAAGTCTGTTGTTCTCATTGAGTCATCTATTACACACACTGGAATATCAGCTTCTGCTGCAATCTACGGTATCACATTTCATTTAATTTTTTCATTGAGTTTGTCGGTGCTCTTTTCAGTACGGCTTTGAGTTGAATCCAATTTTAAGCATATGAGATAAAACTAAACATCTTTAAGATGAACTGGAGGTTGCTGTGTTACCATGACAGTCGGTTTGTATTGTAGCTGGTGATGGTTTGTGCTTGCTTGGATGGTAATTACTGTCAAAATGCAAAGGGCTAGTGAACAGGGCCCATGGGAAAGGGCAGGATGACAGTCTATGCAAGACATCCCGCTAATAGGTCTGAGAGCAATTACGGTATGGTTTATGATCACAACACTTAACCCTCTACCTCTCACACTGCCCACTGGAAACCAGGCTGGCCCCAGCCCTGGAGGTCAGCTGCCAGCTCTGCCAACCCACACAGCTCCCCAGCACAACCCTTCCAAGTGTAACTCGTCCCTCTTCAATGCCAAGCTGTGTCTGCAGACATCCCAAAACAAATACCGTAGAATTTTTAATACAATTTGTTTAGCTACCTCCAAAGCCCATAATATGTAATTTCCTTTTTTAGTTACGTAAGCACTGGCCAAACACTGCAGGCACCACCATCTCATGGTCTTATTCCATACTATCCAGCCTTAGGAAATATGGAAAAAAAAATCCAGACCCAGCTTACTATAGAATACATCTTGCCTTGCATTGTCACATCTAATTTGGCCGTGCCCTGGCTCCACCCTGGTGATACCACGCAGAGCAGGTTAGATCTTCTACCAACACAAGGAAAAGGACAGAAATCAAGGGCATCGCATGAGAAATCAAGATATTCAGTGAGCGTGGACCAGTTTTTGGTCTGTGCCAGGTCTCAGATGCTGCAAGGACAAACATCCCTTGGCACTTTCCGTTCCTGTAGATCACCTGTGGCACACGGACATCATTGGGAATTGGTGCCTGTGCCCCTGAACAGCCACAAAACGGATCTGCTTCTGTGTATTCTTGCAAGTGTTTTCCCTCACGAGGGTGTGATGCAGCACAGGGTGCTGTGACTGCTCGTGATGCTCCCTCTCTGGGGGTAGGGACGCTGCCTGGGTCACCCAGCTCCAGGATGGCAGAGGTGGGGGACGCGGGGAAGCCCACGGGGATGCTGCCTGCCCTTAGCTGATCGGCAACTTACTGCGGAGCTAGTTTTGGTTCAGCTGTGCATATTTTATGGGGCTTCCAGTCACAGGAGGACCCCTGATCCCCACTCCAGCCCTGTCAATTCAACAGCTTTCCCGACAGGAATAAAATCTGAAATCCAACACAACGTGTTTACAATCGTGAATTTCTGCCTCTCAGAGAAACTGACTTCTAAGATCTATCATTGGCCTCCCGACTTAGGATTGGCATCCAGGCTTGGAATACCGATTTCCTTCCAATTTCCAGTAATACTTACTTTTCTTTTACACTGAGCACTTTTCTTCTACAAAAGCACCTGCAACAGATCCTGCCCTCCTGTGCCCCCCACAAAAATCCCAAGGGATTAGAGAGGAACTGGGCTGGTGCTCCCAAACTCATGCAGACCGAAGCCCCCCCAGGTGTTGTGGGAACCCTCAGGAGCATGGCTCAGGCTGCCCGTTGTCCCGGGGACACGGGGGCTCTACCAACCTCTACCACACAGCCCTTCCCTGCCCAGCACAACCCAATTATAATCTCATCCCGATTAACGGGGCCTTGATGGCAATTTCATTACTCAAAAAGTAACATTTATTAGTCTACTGTAATGTGTTGTGATTGTAACTCTAATGCTAATAGGAAGAAGTTTAACCTCATTTCATTTTCCATACAGTTAAAAACCCTATAACAATGTTCATAAATCAGGGTTTCAAATGTCATAAAAGCAAAGTTGTGGCTCTACACTATGCCTGTCTTTTTTTAAATTTTTTTATTTCATATTAATCTAGGATCCAGTCATTCAGAACTCCACTTACAATCTACATTTTATTTAGATTATCATTACAATAGCAGAAAAAAATCCTCACCCTGCATATAATTTGCATGATTTAGGTAGATTGTGTTTTCAATTATATTAATAACCTAAAATGAAGCATACTGATTAGAGGCCCTTTCTCTCACTTAAAATGAACATTTTCATTAGTGATTTCTTCAGAGACGCCCTCCTCCTTCCTCCAGCAACTCCACACACCATAGATGTTATAAAGAAAATGCACCGGAACTTCGGCACCGGGGTATCCCATTCTCACTGGAAGCCACAGACGAAACGAAAAGACCCTACAGAAAACAGTGCAGCCAGACTGAGATTCTTCACCTCATCTCTTCATTTTATGGGCAGATTGTCTTTATTTTTTCCTCAAATATTTTCAGAGATGCTTCTTAGAAAATCCTTGTCTTTGTACTAAAGGTATTTTAATGAAAACACAGGGGATACGAACCCAGAGTTCCTGCGCTGTGCCTTGGGTTTGCTTCTCCCCAGGCAACACACAGGTTTTAACAACCCACCTCACACAGACAATAAAGAGCACTCGCTGGTATCACTGTCACTGTCACCACCCAGGCTACAACACGCATGGCGAAGCTCAGCTACCACCGTGTGAATGACAGGTAGGAAGTCGTGCCAAGGGAAAAAAAATAAGGGATTGTCTCCGAAACCTTCTCAGTTTGGCCTTCTCACCAGATCTCTAGATGAGCTGGAAGGTGGACAAGTTGGCACACAGCAAATACCTGTTAGTCACAACACACTACTTCCGTCTGTTCGAAGCCCCTGCCACGCACCACGGCTGAGCCCAGGCCTTTGCAGCCTGAGCCATCCTGCCTCCCGGCGCGGCCAGAGCTCGGCGCCCCCGCCAGAGAGACGGCAGCAGCCCTTCCAGCATCTCTCGCCGCGGCACAAGCCCCCGCCTGTCCCCAAGACCCTCTCCCCACGGTGACCAGCTGGTCACTGGCTGCACTGTCCCTTCTGCAGCCCCCGCCAGGGAGGGCTCTGTCCTCACCCGGGACCTGATATTCTGAGGAAGGACGCGCTTCCTTGGAGCCGCCAGAGGAGAGAGAAGATGGACCTGTCTCTCCTGCTGAAGCAGCCCGTGGGTTAGAGATGGAAACGGATGCTCTTTTGAAAGGCCTTTTCTCTCTTGCCAGCCCCGCCTTCAGTAAGGCTTCTGGTCCCCACCGGGAGAAGGGGTGACAGCAGCCAGCAGAGCTCGGGCTCGGCCCCTCCAGCTGCTCCCCGGCCGTGGGCAGACCCAGGGGCCCCAGCCCCCCAGTTGGTATGTGAGGCCTTCAGTCTGGAGAGCCACCTTCGGTCCCAGCAGACCCATCACCGCCTTCCATCCCGTGCGCGAGGGCGACGCTGGGCTTTACGTATTTTAAGTCCAGGGGAGAGGAGATCGGTTCAGCAAAGGGAAGCGGCCCCGCAGCCCTTTCAAATGCTCTCCCAAACTGCCTGACAGGTCCAAGCCTGAGGCAGAACTCCCTGCCCAGCCCCCACGGCAGCTGTTTATCTGCTCCATGGATGCTGGACGATCTCTCTCCCTTCCCTCACAACCTTCCGCTCCATCACCAAAGGGAGCCCTGGTGGGGAATTGGACTCAAGCACACATGCTCCAGAAACCCAACGGCATCTATTTGTGCTCTGGAAAGAGAGGTTTAAGAGAGCAGGGACCTCCCAACCCTCCTGCCCAATTCAGCTACTGCCTCTCTTCTCAGTGTCCCCCCTCCACAAGCCCTTCAAGTCTCCATTCTGTTCCCACAGTGCAGGGAGACGGCGCAGCAAGGGGTGGAAGAGAAGATGGTTCATGAAGCCAGTTCTGCTGGTTTCCCGCAAACCCTGGCCCCCCCCATCACCAGTTTCCCACTGAGGCAGAGGAACTGTCCCATTTCAGGACTGACTTTGCTCGGAGCGTAAGGGCTTGCCCAGCTTCTGACACAGCAATGTGGCAGATCATCAGAGCAGGTCCCCTTTTACCTCATCTTGCCAACTACCTGGGAATTCGAGAGCATCCAGAAGCCCGGAACCTCAGTCCTGGCAGGCAACGGTTCCTGGAGCAGGACCTCATGGCTGGAGCATGACAGAGCGGTGGCACTGAGAGGCGAAGGCACACCTCGTCCTGCACCGCTGAAACCGACAGCACGTTTGGGCTCACAAACAGCTGGAAAATCCCCACTTGTCAAAGATATTCACACTTCAGAGCACACCAAAGTAAAATGGGGAGAAATACCACCAGTCTGACTCACTGGCCATGATAAAAGCTACTTCTCTTGTGCGTGCTACTGACCTTCATGTGACCCGATACATTATTGATGAAAAAATGTGCTGTTTGCCAGGAGATGGGTTGTGTGAGTTGGGGGTAGGAGGGAAGGGATGGGAAAGAATGAAAACAGAGGATTTGACTTGAATTTGAGGGTTATTTGGGACAGGAACAGCTTCCCCTCCCATCCTACCACCGAGCAGAGGCCCTGCAGCAGCCAGCTCAGACTGAGCTGGGAGAGCTTGTGGAGAAGGAACAACTGAGGAGGCCTCGTTCCCTGAAGCTGCAAAGTTCTCTCAATACTCCTACCTTGGCTGCACTTAAAGAAGTGATATTGCTGTGGTTCATGGCTCAGGGAAGGCTCTGATGTTCTCATGTGCTTTCCTGTACTTGCTGTGAATAATTACACCTGACACCCAGCTGCAAGTGGAGCACAGCTCCCAGCGTGGGCACTTGGCTCTGCCCGAAACCCACACTGGGGGGGTGTGTTTAATGCTCTCAGGGAAGCATCCCACGCCATGAAGCAATCCCCAGTGCACCAATAATTCTATCTGTTGAGCACTGAAGCAGATTTTCCATACTTTAGCAGCAGAAAAGCAGCAGTGGTGTCCTTGGTCTCACTGCCCAGGGTGCGAGTGGCAAGAAGCTGAAGGTCTAAAGAGATCAGATACGGCTTCACGAGGAATTGATGATACTGGAGCAAGTCACACGCTTTCTGCTATCAAAGAAATCAGTTCCTGAGCAACATTACTGTGTGTGAGCACCACAAATTATTCAGCTAGACTTGTCTAATTCCCCTTTCTCAGTGAAGCCTCGGCACAGGCGGGATGAGAGCTTCTCTCTCCGTAGGTGCCCTGGGACGGATGGACACACACCGACTGGCACCCGCGCGTAGAAGGGGATCAGCCGCTGAGCGAGGAGAAAAGCACAGCAGGACCTTACAAAGTACTTATAATTAGAAGATACTGTTTCCTGAGTGCAGTGGGAAGAGGCAGTTCTGGAATGCTGGAAATGCTCTAAACCAGCAGAGGAAAAGTGTTCCCATGGAGGGAACCAGCAGAAACCCAACTTCCGTGGCAACAGTCTGTCTAAATCCTTCCGGCCTTTCACTCTGGGTTTGCCTCCTGAGTGGAAGGTATTTGGAGTCTTTCCCCAGTCACTCTCTCAGAGGTTACACACACACACCACCCCTGTCCTGCGACAGTCCTGTGAAGGCAGCGGGGAGCACCATTCCAGCTGTACAGAAACAGACACAGGTTTGCAATACTCTCTGACAGCCGTCACCTCGGACAGATTTGCCAGCAAGTGTTGGGTTTGTCATAATGCTGCAAATAAATATTGTGGTGCATGGAAAAAAACAAGAACTGTGTTCTGTTTCTGCTGACTAAACATCTTCTCCCCCATCAGACAGAGCAGACACGGGAAATGCGTTGAGACATCAGCCTATGTGCGTTTTTGAGATGTCAAACACAGAGGTGCTGATCTCTTCCTGCAGCAAACACAGCTTCAGAGACATGGCGCTGGGTTATAGGGACACCACACCTACCTTTCTTCAGAGGCACTACATGTGGAGGGAAAGAATCTCAAAATTCTATTTGTCCTTCAGAAACAGAATAAATTTTCCCATCTTCTTCAGAAAGAGCCCTTTAAAAAGCAAACACAGCTAAAGCCACTCTTTCCCTCGCTGAAAATAACACCACAGCATTCTCCCGTCTATCCTTCCCCTCAATATTCTCATCACAGTAATTTGATTGATTCTGCTCTTAAATACCTTTGTCTGAAACAGGCACAGCCCAAGTCTCGGCTTTCATCAGTGTTTTAGCTTAAACTTACTTTACTGTATTCATGATACTGTGTGCCATACCTCAGCATTACGAAAAATCTCTCTCTCGTGTCATTCGGAGAGGGAGGGAGGGGAAAAGCAAGCAGCCCCTCTCTGGCAGGGCTGAGCCCGGGGTGGCTGCGGGGTCCTGGGGGCACCGGCCCCACGGCCAAAGCCCATCCAGAGCGCGGGAGCTCATCGGCAGAGGGCTCCCTCGGCTGCTCCAGCCACACGGAGCCTCCTCCGGCCTTTTCCCTTCCCTTCCCATACACTTCCGCTCACAGAAGATCCACATGCCTGGAGCTGTCACCTCTCATTCTTCTCAAAGCAACCCTAATATCAGATGATACAAAAACACCAGGGCTCAGAGGATTTAAACCCACTCACTAGAAAAATTGGAATCCACAGGCAGCGCGTTGGGGGCTATTTCACACCCAGGACTATCACGGCTGCCTTGAAGATTTCTCCCCATTGTACAACTACCTTGCGAGTCCTGGACTTTATCTTCCCCCAGCCCCACTCTTCATTCACACTTACCTGGTGGCTACCACCAGTTGTAAGGACAAGCAGGTATCTATGTTCAGCACACGCTTAAATCAAGCTCTAGATCAGTGACAATTCAGATGAAAATAAGCAGTGAATTCTCCACAAACTCTTGCCAGTCAGTATGGTCAGATTCTAGTAAAGAATACAGCACAATACTTCTGAGTATAACAAATACACCCCAAAGTAGCTATTCCTCTGGCACGGCTGAAAGGGTAACTATCCTTAACATGGCCTATTAAAGAGATTCAACTGAAAATCTGCAAGTACGAGAGCACAGTGAGGATGAGGAGTCCATCTAAGCATGGTGATGAAGCACAGGAGCTGGGTGACTCCAGGCATACCCAAGAGAGGCCTCTCCCATCATCACTGCAATCGGCCAAACACATTTACAGCAGAAGATGAGTGTGGTGAGCACAGACTCTGCCTGAGGAACACTACCCTTCCTTTGACCCTCACTCAAAGCATCTTTGTTGCATGAGGTCTCTTCCATTCTGCTTATCTCCAATAAAAAACTACTTTTGCTGTCACTTGCTGGCCGCAGACCAAGGGTGTACCCTGATTAATGCATTCCATACGGGGGATGGAGGTCTCAGTAGCTCCTTAGGTGCCCAGAGCAAGTAGGCTTGGAGAGTAAATGCAATCAAGTCAGAAGGTAAGGAGGTGTGTTCCTACCCATACCAGCTTGCTGCAGGCCACCCAGACCAACAGAACACTACCACACATTGCTGTCACTGAGCCAAAATCCAGTGCGGTTCCTCATCTCCTGCCTCAAAGGAAAAGCACCTTTATTGAAAAGGTCCACAGACACTAAGAACTGAAGCACAGCAGTTACCCCTGCAAATAGCAACACCAACCAACAAAATAAAAGGTAAGGTCATTATTTCCTTGTTAAATACTGACAAACCCCAACACTTTCCCCCTCTGTTGCTTATGGAGCTCTTTCTCCTTCAGCCCAGAGGTATTCTGCTGGTTTGCCTTCCTTCCCTACCCACATCAATAGCTTCAGTTGGCGACCACCCATAGCACTATCTCCTTGATGGACTGTCACCAATCACTGCGAATTAAGTGGAAAGAAAAGCAAACCCAAATTCAAAGACTATTTAGACATCTCAAATCAGGACACTTACTGCCTATGAAAAGATGGGAGCAGACGATATAAGAAAGACCAGTGAATTCAAACTAAAAGTGGCCAAATGATAAACAGAGCACCATCTTTTACCACCTCCAATCCCATAAGTGTATGTTTCTATCCTAGATAATCATCTATTATTATCCTCTCCATGAACAAGTAAGACACGCAAGAAGATTCAGACCCTGCCAAAGGATATTATTTCTTTCCCCTTGACCAGCCTGCTAGAAGATTCATACTGGATCCATTTGATTCTTAACAAGAGAGCTGCTTCCCCTGACTGCCAGCACTGCAACCACCCACAAGTTACATCAGTTCAGACCTAGTTACTTACCTGACCACAAATTAAAAGAAAAAAAGACAAAACCAGTCAATCCTCAGCCAGCACCAGTGTGGTACAGATCAAACTAGCGTGAGGACAGCAACTCATCAATAGTGATGTTCACCATCAGCTCAGCTTTCCATTCTGGCCAGAGAATTTTCATTCATGTCACTTCCCCACTTACAAAGGATGAGAGTCAAGAAGTTTGTGGCTAAACTTAGTAGCTCAAGATTTTACCTCTACTAGTTCCTACACAATTTATTATAATTTACTATATTTTTACTGGAGTACAGAGAGCTACCTCTCCTCAAACTCTAATTCTGCCAAAAGGATTTACCACCGCCCACTCTTTCCAACGTCCAACGCTTCAGACCCACCATCACCTTATTCCAGCTGGGCACCTCTCGGGTCTACCTGACAAGTAATGATTCACAAACAGGACGGCTGAGCAAGATCCTTTTCCCTCTGAAAGGAAGAGCCCACACCTGGGGGTTCCCTGCAGGGGAACTTGGTACAGGCACACTGCTTTCTTTCCAAAGACAAATGTCTCTGAGTTACCAGGACTATATGAAGGAACTCAACAAGTTAGAGCAGGATAGCAACAAGCAGCCAACCGAGGAAGAGGTATCTCAAATCAGTATCACTAAGTTAAACGCGTTTCTAACAAACCCATAACTAACTTCTGAGACTAAACTCTACCTGTCCTCATTAGTTACAAGCTGAAGTTAGTTACTTGTGTAAACCTCCAGCCTTTGCTTGCAGGAAGCTCCTTAAAGAGACTGAGTTGTTGCCAAGTTCATAAAATCGCAGATAGACCTTTCTTTCCATCAGCCATAAATCCGTTCCCCCCGCTTTTAACGCAAAGACAGTGAAAGGGGACTAAAAGTATCAGCCTATCTTCGTGTAACGGGAAGGCACAAAGCACATTCATTGCGGTGCTCAAATAGCGCTGAGCTCCAGGATGTAATCAATCCCTTCAGGATGTCGAAGAAAACTTAATTATGGTCTCACTGAAATATGAAAAGGGAGTTGTTCAAAATCCTATTAACAATTTATCAATTTTGTCTTTTGAAAACTGCATGGCTCCCCAATGCTTTATGGTGAGCAGGTACAAAGCTGCTTTTCACATGGCGATTGCCACAAAGAAGATTCTACCCAAAAGAATGCAATTAACAGGCAAAATAAGTTTGAGTTTTTTCATGGTTTTGGTGTTGGGGTCCACCCCCCCCCTTAAAGTCCTTAAATGCATCAAAAACAAGATCCATGCTCAGGAGTATGAATTTGCTCACCGAGCCCTGGGCTGCAGCAAAGGATGAGCACTTTGCTGTCCCCATGCTTCCCGTTGCCACATCTTGCACCCTCTTTAACCAAAGACAGATCTGATACAAACCCTGCAAGCAGTAATAAAAAAAAAATAAAAATAAAAGAAAAAAGAAAACAATAACCTTTTCAAGCATCACATGGGAAACTCCTCTTTCACCTCAGGCATTTCAGTCTGGACTTGTTTTTACTTCATTTCACCTAGCAGAGATTCTTCCTCCTCCCTGTGCCTGGAGACCCTTCTCCAGTAGTGCCTGACACACTAGAACCACCTTGGCACCAGTGGCACATCTCCTTCACTTGCCCGTGGCTGCAGAGTGGGATCGACAACGTTAGTCACTCTTGTGAAGTCACTCCTCATTTTGCTCTGAGAGGATGTGACAGCCTGATCGCAAACACGATCTGAGAATGTCAGCTCTGGGCCACTCTCTGGAGTATTGGGACACAATTCATTTAGCTCCTCAGCTTCTCATCGACACTGAACCCTTCTGTATGGCAAGAAGAGCCACCGCCGCCTGCACTCAACTGCTCAGCCTGAAACTGGGGGGGTCCATAAGGCGTTCATCCCACAGACTTAGTTACGGTTAATTCTTGGTGCACACCAAGTAACTGCTGTACAAAAGGTCATTTTTCAATCCATTGTTTTAAAAACATTTTTAAGTAGGCTATGATAAAAGAAAAAAAACCGTCATGTACTAGAAAGCCAAGTTTTGCTTAAACCCAAAGGAAGGAAATGCAGCCACTGTAGCTGTGAGCCCCTCTGGGCTGGGGGTACAATGGTAACCTGGCTCCTCTGAACCCCCTCAGCCCCACTGCTGAGCAGGAGAAACCTCAACAGAGGTATTTACAGAAAAACACCTCATTATGGAACAGAAAAACAAGACAAGCTGATGTTCGTAGAAACTACTTATCTTTGGAAAAGAACATGGTTTGTGGCTCCATTACCTGCCCTATCTTCTGGTTTTATTTGCCTTTCTACCACTGAGCCCTCTGGAGACAGCCGTACCTCTTCTCCTCCCACAGACTCCCCACATCCCATCATTACTCCCATGAAGCTCCAGTCAGGCCTCCTTAAGAGGCAGGACCTGGGCACAACACTTGCATCCTTAAGGAAAGAACTGTCAAAAATCCTGGTGCTGTAAAAAAGGAGGTGAAAACACCACCAGCTATAATGTGAAGCAGATGAGAAGCACGAAGAACCTGCTCAAACTATAACTGCTTGACAATTGTTTTAAATCTAATTTTCTCCTTCCTCACCAAACAGTGCCCGTAAATTCACTACATCTCTTTGTCCTTGAAGGCGAACATCAGAAGTGAGGAAATCTTCAAAGAGAAGTTATTCCCCAAGTTCATGGTTAATATTTCTCTGTTATTTGGGGCCAGGACTGTACCACAGGAACCAGGGCAGGAGGTGAAGGTGTTGCCCCTCTGCTCTTCAGCACCATCCTGGGGCCCAGGGCCACAGGAACCAACGCGCCTTGTCCCAATCAATTAAGTAAATGTATTGGCTCCAACACAGACAAGAAAACATGAACTAGGCAAGATAGAAAGGTCCTCACCATCTTGTCACCCTCTAAATGGGAGAAGCATAGTTAACAGCACTGGAGAAATGTTTCCTATTTGATTTTATTAACTGATTGACATGAATTAATGCATTGGGATATTTGATTGTGTCATAAAATGTGTATATGAACATCATGATTCAATTTAATGTACCCATTACTGCTTGATGTGCCATTATATTAGACTAAATTAAAAGAATTTTATGGAAAAAAAATTGCAATTAAAGACTCAAAATTGATTACATTCATAACTTAGAGGATATTCACTTCTATTCATGTTTTGAATAATGACAATAAAAGAACCAGAAAACAACACAGGCGATGTAAAGATGGACAAAATAAAGCACGGCAGAGACAAACAGTGCAAAGGAAACGAGGGGTCCATACAGCCCCCCCTTCCCACAGGCTGGGAAACAGCTGGGAACAACGCACCACCAGGCACGGGAGGGGGTTTGTGGAGAGCCCCTGGCAGCGCCGTGTAGGAAACGCAGCATTTCCCCTGACTGCACAGTCTCTGCTGGGGGTTGTGGCGCGGTGGTTCTCACAACCCGTGCCCATTGCAGCTACTTCTACCCCGGACAGAAACGGCTGGAGCATTTAATCATTAGTTACAGCCCCGGTTCTGGTGTCTGCTGGGCTCCTGCTTTCGACAGGGTGAGCACTGCTCTCTGCCCACCCCGATCTGTACCCGCCGACCTGGATGCTGCTCACTCGGAACCTTCTCATGTAATTCCAGGCACCTGGACCACCTCCATCCACGCAAGAACCCACTGCTGGTTCACACACAGGCACGTGCTTTAAGGTACTCACAGATCATGCACAACACTTCCAAGAGACTACTTTTATAAAGAATTCCAGTGACCACTGAGAAGCCGCTGTGTGGATTTACCCACTGCTAAACATCTTTACAATTGCTTTCCAATTTTCCACCTGAATCCTTGGCGCCAATTAAAATCTTATATTATTTTCTCTAAACCAATCACATAAATGCTATAAAATCAAACCAGAAAGCACTGAGCAGACCTGAGCCCACTAGAGTCTCCTGTCTGTCCCCACAGACACCCATTAAGGAGAGAGTGAACCAGTGACAAGGGACTGCAAGCTCACAAGAAGTTTCATCACAAGTGTATTTCCTAGGTTTGTGACAAAACTTCCTCTTCTCTTTGAATAACCCAAGACAAAAGACCATCTTTTATAGATTAACTCATCTCAATATTTGGGAGAACTCCAGCCTGTTCTATGGACTTGAATTCACCTATTCACATACAAAATGTAGAACTTTTTTTCTGTTGTGGCATGTACATTTCCTCCTTTCTCAGCAATATTTCAACCAATTACCTCTTCATTATTACTAGTGTTGGGGATTCGAGAGGCCCAAGAGATGCATGTAGTCCTCATTCTCTCTAGTGTCGTAGACTCATGTCAGTTTCCTCCCCATAAAAGCACACCTAGACTTCCCTTTCTTCCATATCTGACAAATTAACAAATACAACTTTTTCTTACTCCATGAAGATAATGGTTGAAATAAACAACTATTTTGAGTGTGAAAAAATCTGTCACCTGGAAAGTGATTAAAAGATAGCTAAAAACAAATCACCTCAGTGTGTCTTTTGATACCTATTTTTATTAGTTTTTGACACCTCCATTCCCAAAAAAAACTACAAAACATTGCTTCATCGAGTCTGTCACCTAGAACTGCTCGACAGGAGTGAATCATCTGATCCTCTGAGCGTGGTGAAAGAATAGCTTGTTCCCATGAAGGACACCTTCTCTCCAGCAGGTCCTACATCTCTTAAGGATACGGGTAATGTGGCCTCTTAACTAGGTTAAGCTTTTTCCTGAAGTTTCAGGCAACACATGTCATTCCAATGTTTTTTTAGCAAGCAAGACTGGCAATAGAGGCTGCAACGCTTCGTCTACCTTCTGCTGACCTCAAGCAGCACTGGCTCAGTGAAAGATTTGGTCTCACGTTGAAAGAATTGGTACTTACTGCCTAGGAAAAGTGTTTGGTAGATGAGATGATCTAAGTTTTGCAGGTATGTCTTTTTGTTCATCTGGTGCTTTGTTTAAATATATCTTTTGGTACAAATATCCCGCGTAGGATTCAGGTTGTGATCCCTGGCATCAAGAAGCCTCCTCAACTGAAACTGGAGAGTTATATTTTAAAGGAACAAGGGTTCCTCTGTTCAGTTTAGAACTGAGAGTTTAGTTGAGGTGACTAGACCACAACTTATTTTTCATGTCCTGGTAATTGTTTCTCAAGTGTGGTCATACCCCATAAAAATTTGAACTGTAAAGGAATCACAGGTCAGTAATTCCTACACATGTGCTGTGATTCCTCACAATTTTGGTCTGTTGCTGCCCATCACACCTACTGCTTGGTGTCTACCAGCTGGAAGGAGATGCCACCAGAAACTGGCAAAACCTACCATATTTCCCTGCTAGTAGCTTGGGCATTTTCTCCTAAAGGACCAAAAGTCTGAACTTTAGCATAGGTAACACCAACAGCTGTACTCATCTGCTCAGGGAAGTTCACTCTAAGATCATAGCCTGGGTCTCAAAAAAGTCAAATAAGGTAAGAGTTGTTCTCATGTCCAGTCAAAGTCACCACTGCTTGAGTTTACAGGCTAAAAGCAGCCCAGATTACACACAGTGAAATTGGAAAGCCCTTCCCAGAGTCAGAATGCGCAGAGCCAAGCAGGCCCATGGCTCAAGCAGCAGCCTGGGCTGCAAGAACAGCTCTGAGCCCTGGTTCATCCCCAGCCAGGGTCTGCCCCCACCTCTGATGGCTGTGTGATCTGAAGGGCAGGTGGCACCACGAGGAAGTTGTGAGTATCTAAACTTTATGTTTAGAAATGAGAAATAAGAATGCTACTTAGAGATCCTGAATGATTTTTCTCAGCGTATACAGATGCAACTCTTGAATAGGGATTTTGGACACCATGCAAACAGAAGTTTCTAATTTAGCCAGTACAACAGCAGCCTGACCTGAGACATGCCCTATCTCCTGCAGACAGGAGAGAATGAGCAAAAAAGGTTGTCAAAGCAACTGTGCTTGTGTCCTAAGCACAAATCCCTCCATCACACAGGTGGAGGTCTATGGTTCAAGCACAGCACTGACAAGTTTCTCCCAACTCACTCCAGGTGCCCATTATCCATCAGACACTCAAGGAAGTGAACCGGGGAATGACAATACTCCTATAGAGTCATTTAGATGTGGTGTTGAGGGATATGGTGTAGGGGAGAACTTTGTAGAGTAGGGTTGATGGTTGGACTCGATGATCCCAAGAGTCTTTTCCAACCTAAATGATTCTATGGTTCCATAAAGAAAACAACTCTCATTTGCAGGTTCTTCTGGTTATTTATGGAGATGAATGCCTTCCTCTGCTTACAGGGGTACTTAAGCTTTCTCTCCATCTCTGACATATAGAAGTTGCTACAGAAACAGAGGAGAAGCAGAGGGAACTTGGTACCTGCTCCTTAACTTTGTTTCATGGAGGATCTGGTACTTCTCCTGCCTCACAGAAGCCCAGACCATTAACACGTCCTAGGACATGACCCTGAGGTACATAAAATTCAATACACCCTGGAAGGCAACAGCCACCCTAAAAACAACTACAAACACCTAACACCAACACAAAGCCCTACACCAACCCATACTGAGACCATCCCCCTCACTCTCCACAGTCAGGCTGCACACACGTAACACATGCAACAGGCAATAAAGAGCCTCTGGAGACACCCGTACTCCATACCAAAGGTACGAGAGAAGAGCTGGCACCCTGAGGTGTGTTTTCAGGTGGTTTTCAGGTGAAGAACAAACACAAAGGCAGGTTCTCACCCCCCACATTGCAGGCTGCCTGCACCTTTTCCGTCTGACCCTAGTGCTTCAGCCCAGCCCCCGATTTGATATCGCAGTGAAGCGGTTCCCACAAAGCCATCCCCTAATCTCTGCTAACGGCCAGCTCAGTCGGGCTAGTATCCACACTTTGCCGACAGGAATTATGTGCTTAGAAGGTAAGGTGTGGCTTTTTCAACCAATGCAAACAGCATTCAAAGCATTTTTATTTCTCAGAAACATGCGAAGATGCTGTTCTTTCTTATTATAAATAACTCTGTTACTCCTCACAAGGTGTTGTTTGTTCTTCCGCACTGTGGCACTGGTGGACAGTGGGGACTGACAGGACAGCGGGGCAGGAGCTGAAGAGAGAGCAGCACTCCATAAGGTAGCAAAGTACCTACTCACAAGTCACTAACAACCTTGGTATTACCATTTTTAGTGTGCTTTATTTCAAGGAATCCTTTAAAAGCATCTGATTTTCTAGTAAATCAATACCCAAAAGTATCCCACAACATGAGCAACATTTTTAGAACCCCAGCTATGTTTCCTGTGGGAAAGGAGGGACCAGCCACCAGCATCTGGAGGTAGCCACTTCAGCCAGCATCAGGAACGGGCTGGTTCCTGACAGACAGTACTTGGACTCGGTGGGATATTTGAAGGAGAATGGGGCAAGGGCCTTGTGGAATACCCTCTTGAAGAGATGCCAACAAGTAAATTGCTGAAGAAAAAAAGTACAATGCACGTCAGATTTTTAATTACATGTCTATTTTCCCAACAAAGAAGTGCAATTAAAGTTAATCATTTCTATTATATTACACAATGCCTCCATTACTAATGGAATCAGGAATGCATGAAGGAAATGCACATTAATACATAAACACTCCTTTCATATCGATGACTATTTTGTACTCAAACATACTCAAATACAGCAGTGCTCAATTATGCATCACCCGCTTTAGCACAGAACTACCTCAGATGCCTCTGGGGGAGATGAGGAGAGCACGGGGCTGACTTACAAACCTCAGCCCCCCTAAGGATGCTGCTTTGCCCATGTGTCCTGAAAGCATCCAGGGCAGTGTCCCCTGCTGCCCCCACAGCTGTCACCCCACTGTACAAACCAGCCTCTCCTCCTTCTCTTTGCCCAGCGCACTCACAGCAGCTTCAGCACGTCCTGCAAATCACAAACAGCCTGAGCAACAACAGAGATCACAGCCTTGTGTAATTCATACCAGCCAGTGAAATCCAATGGAATTTGAGGTGCACCCGATTATTAGGATAAATTTTGCTCTCTGGTGTCAATCCAGAGTAGTGCAATTGAATACAGGGGATTTAATCCCTACTTACAGCAGGTGCAGGAAGAGTAGAATTTGACACTTTGTTCAGCAATTACAGAAATAATATTTTTATGCTTGAGTCTATTTTTATGGACTAGTTTGGCTCCTGAAATCACTATCAAATGCTACTTGTACATACACCTGGGTACGTAAGACAAGAACTTCCCAGTCTGGAGGAGGGACATAGCTCTTGCAACTGGAGATGAGGCTGGTGCCTCTCTAACTTCGTATTTTCAGTGCTGTCTGTTCTTAGGAGCATCCACAGGCAGTTTCCACACCTACAGCCCCTGACTGCAGGGCATGAAGGCTGGGGCAGACACCTCTGAGGAGGTACTAGTGCCCTTGTTTCACCTTATCGGAGTGAAAACAATACTAATGGTGACGCTCAACCACACCGTCAGCTCCACTGCTGAAAATGACACTGAGATTTCATGTGTGCCCTGCTCCTTGGGCTGCACCTCTGAGCATTGAGCCTCCTGGCAAAGAGCTTCAGAGCTGAAGATGTATACAAGCATGAGACATTTCCATGCTGACTACAAATATTTGCTACTTTACTCTCTTTCTCACTCATCCCCACCCCTTGGTGAGTGAGTGTAAAAGTCTACATGAACTTTAGTGGCAAAAGGAAGGATTGATGACAGTGAGTAGAACATTTCAAATGCAGTTTCATGGGCTTTTGGAAAAGGCTCAGTGTAAGCTGCCATGGAAACATCTGGCTGCTGGTGGGCTCTGCTTTCTCCAGTAGAAGTACTGGAGCACATTCCCCAGTAGGCACCTAGAAAGCATCTGGAGATCTTACATACAGCAAGCCAGCACTCTCCAAGGAACCAGTACATGTGGCCACAAACACAAACATGTTCTTTCTTCCAGGTACCATATGCTTGGGGAGAAACACTGCCAAAGTAGCAGCAAAGGATCCCTGGATTGTCTTTTTTTCAAGTCTATGTTCCAGTAGAGATTTATGTATGACCACAGGCAGCCACATAGGTCTGCTTCCCTGCAGCCCTTTAGGTGATCAGCCATTGCTCCTGGAAGGGGAGACGCAGTCAAGACGCTCTATCCCACCAGGAGCTCTGTCTTTTCTGCAGGTCTCCCAATCACACAGACACAGGGATCCCTGCACCACAACTGTGGCACCACACAGCTGCTCAGAACATACAACAACTCAAAGAAAAGGGTGAATTTACAAATACACACACCATCCATAGCACATACCAACACAATTTCAAGCAACTGAAACATGCTTTTGAAACAATTCCCTTTCCATGTGTGATGGGTGACCACAAACTGGACAAAAGCTGACTCTGTGTGTACGAAGCACATTAAAGGTGGCCAAAGGAGTCACCCAGAAACCAACATCTAGAAAGTACAGTTTTGCAGAGCCCCACAGCTTTCTTCAAAGTTTCTACCAATTCACCAATTCAAATAACTTTTCCTAAGTTTTCCTTTTAATTTGACTTTCTGCCAGTACAGACGATTAATAAGAAACTTTATGTCCTGGCCACATTTTTCTTTAAGGCTGGTAAAAGCGAGTACATTCAATGGAGCACTGACAGCTTTAACTGCTTTTACTGTGCTGATGAACCGTCTTGGAAAAAAACCCTGAAGAAGCAAATAATTTGCAGAGAAAATATATTGTTTTAATTTCAGCAAAGTCGACGCAAGCCAATAACCAATGCAGGACATCATTATCAAAGCTGTCTAATTTACTCTTCTTTTCGAAATAACGATTCCTTAAAAAGTGTGTTGTAACATGGTAGAGAGACGGGGGAGAAGGATTGAACCCAAAATTAGTCATCTGTTTTTGTGAGCACCTCCATTGGTAACCACTGTCCCTCTAGCTCACCCAAACCATACTTTTAGACTTTCTTGTATTTAATTCTCTAAAGTTCAAATTAAAACCAGAACAAGTCAAAGAAAACATTTATTTACAACAAAGCTAAACTATTTGAGCTCTTAACTGCTTTCTACATGTTTCCCTCAGCCACCAAAGAACTACCATTTGCTACTCTCCTCAACAAGGTTCAGGCCATCTGTTCCTTCTGTGATGTCTCATGACGCCTGTCCATCCCCAAGACGGGCTCCTTTCTCTCCAAGAGAAGTGGCGATGCATTAACTCAACTGAGAACAGCGACCTGTTGGCCAAGTATCCGCAACCTTCTCCACGACGCCAATGTTTCACCTCTCAGCCTCTAATGATCCCTCAGATACTCCCACAAAGCACCACCCCCACGATGTCCCTGCTGAGCACTGGGCTGGCTGCTCCAGGTAGATCCTGTGCAGCCCGCAGCTCTGCTTCCAGCCATGCTCACAGCGGGCGTCGGGCTGTGAGCTGTCGCAGGATGTTAACCATTTCTACACAAAATAACACCTGAAGGTCCTGTGCAACAGGCAAGCCCATCCTAGGCAGTCTGACAACCAGCTCATCATGAAGCAACTAAGGTGAAATGGAATGACATCTGGGAGCAGCAAAACCAGTAGCTCAGTGGAATGAGAATTTAAGAAAGATGGTTATTTCTTTCTTTAAATAGAATCGCTGCCCAGTAAAGGGCACGTAAACGATGGGAAGTGTCCACCTGAGAAAGGATTTGCCAGAAAGGCAGGAGAAACTCAGCAAACAACCTTGGGAGTGGAGCTGAACCTACACTTAGGTTATTAGAGTCAAATATTCAAACTCTATGGAAGCCTGCTTTATCCAATTAAAATATACATGCTTATCTGAAAGCATCACTTTAAATTCCAGATGCAGAATGTTAAGTATTATTGAAGAAAAAATGAAGTGTTTTATGAGATTACTTTCAAAAAATCAAAAGACCATGAAAGGGGAAACATACAATAGAACTTTCAGTCAGCAACTGTTGTTGAAAAGCAGTATTCAAAGAAAAGATAAAAATTAAAACGATAAATCACTTAATTATAGTTGGGTCCGTTGTGTACATTTGGGCTTACTGAAAACAAACGTTTAGCAGCTACATCTCAATATCAAATCCCTCCAGACATCACCCAGTATCATGCTCATGCTGGCATTAAGCAGAAGGTGAGTGCTTTTCTGCATTCATCAACAAGAACATCGTTCAGCCTGGGCTTCTGAACAGCCAAGACAGTAACTGAAACCAACGGCCAAATATGTCCCCATTTGTTTAAATTAAGTCAGAAAATAAACATACAAATCTAACATCCTCTAGGATCTAAGAACTTTCCATGTATGCAAATGAAAGGGGCAGTACACACAGTGTTCCTTACGATCTTATTAAACTGGTGAGCTTTTTGTTGAGACCATTGCAGAACACCTCCCCACAGCTTTAAAGAAGACCCAACCTGAGCAGTGGCATGCTCTGGCAGAGAAAGTTCTCCTCCTTGCAGATGGTGCTTCTGATGCTGGCAAGAATATAAAACCAGATTATTTGGACAGTATTTGCTATAGCTACCCAAGATCCTTCCAAAGGCAAGGCCTCCAGGAAGTGAGACTGGAATGCTCTTAGTCTGGGCAAACTGTCCCCTGACCACCCTCTCTCTGTCAGCCCCACTGCTCTTCAGCAACATCTCCCTGTTCTGCTCTCTCAAACAGGTTGAGAGACCATCCTAAGGGCACTTTATAGTACTTAAGGAATCCCAGATGGGAGAAGAGGACAGCCAGCCTTCTCAGCAGTCTTAATGGCAATTAGGTCAAGGCTTCAACTGAAAAGCTTCAAGGGAGGTCTTGTAGGCCCCAACATAAGGAAATAGCTAAACAGCTCAAGGGTTTCTTTTTCCCCAGAATACTGAGCTCAATGTGGGTGCCAAAAACCAAATACAGTTCTGTAAAACCTTCAGCAAGTCGGACACATGAGCTTGTTTGTAAGAAGACCAACACACAAGGAGAGGCCCCTTGTCAGAAGTCATCCATCTGACCATTATTTCCACTGGGGTGCCCCACAAGTTTCAGGTTTTTCATTATAAGCTTGTGGCTACTTTTAAAGGAATTCATAAAAGTATTTTCACAAATAAGGAAACAAGTCTTTTGTTCCCCTAATTTGAGTTGTATATAAACTGAAATATCAAACAGCATGTGTTGTAGGCAAAAAAAATTCTTCAGAAAATTTAAGTAATAGGAGCTTCTTTGCCATCCTGAAATAAGTTTGGGTTCACAAGACACGAGTTCCTGAGGAAGGGAAAATCTATTTCTCAGGAGCCTGACAAAAGCAAGAGAGATTGTGGGCCACCAGAAGTGAAAGCAAGGACATGAATATAAAGGGCTGTTTAAAGTCTATTAAGTGGAATGCCACAGCAGAAGAAAATATTTAAAAACTCAGACAAAAATGAAATCTTTAAACTGTGCTTTTTAATGTTTTGGGGTTATTTTCTGGTAAGGAATAGTTGAAGAAGAGACTAGGTGCTTGTCAGCACTGAAAAGTGGAGTAATTTCAGAACATACTTTTTATTTCTTTTAAAACCTCTCTGAATTTAAGAAAAGAATATCTGTTTTGTAGGCGAGTTTAAAACCAGTAACACAGCAGAGTGGGGGGTGGCGTAAAAAATTACAAACCAGGCAAGCACAAGTTTTAAAGCATTAAAGGCTTGCAGATTCCAGACAACACGGAAATCAGGGACCATTTTCTGGATCATATCACCTCTAAAGAAGTGCAAAAGAGAGAAGTTTCTGAAAAATAAAAAGAGCACTTGTGAAAAGGAAATGAGAACAAAAGTGAGTCCCTGTGTAAACTGAGGATAAAGCAGTGGTATAAAGTTCCTGCCCAATCCCTCACTGTCTGCCAGATCCTCTACCATTCTCCTTCCCAGCTGCCAAAGCACCCATCCTGCCCCTCACTAAGTGTACAATGGCAATCACCACTGTTCATGGGCAATAACTGAGTGCCTCATAGCTTTCTTACCCAAATTAACCTGGTTTTTTCCTCCCAATTCCTTCAGTAGACCAAAAGTAAGTAGGTGGGACTCTAAAGGGAGCCCAGGGAAGGCACCAACTGGTGTCGCACAGCAATGGCACCCGGGGCACCCAACCTCCCAGCGCCTCGGAATCCTGCTGCGGCGCAACCCAAAGGGGCCCCGAAAGCGGCTGGTGCCATTATTTACATAAGCAGATTACAACATCATGGGCTCATCAGTTCAGCTATTGTGTCTTGTTAGCTTAACTAAATCTCAAACTCCGTAAGGAGAGGCATTTCCCCCTGAAGTTATTAAAGGGTAGATTTCTTTTAATTAAACTCATTTACATGACTAAATTAGATTTAATTACTCCCATTCATTTCACTAATACCTCTCTTTGATTGGAGAAAGGCAACTTTTCTAATTGCTTAAAACAGGACTCGGTGGGTCTTTCCCAGAACACGCCGGCAGGAGGAAACAACAGCTCCACAACCAAGGAAAGGAGAGCAGCGCAGATTTTTGGGGGGTAAACACACCGGACAACTTTTTACTACTAGACGGGTGCTGTGCACGGTGCAAACAGGCAGCCCAACAGACAAGCAGAATTATTCTCTTTATATCCATAACATCTAACATTGACAGCATGATTTAAAGCAAGTTCTACAATTCTTTCAAGTACATCACACCTAATCAAGAGACACATTAGGAGATAAACAGCTGTGAAACTTGCTTCCCTTCTTTTTACTTTTGAGATTTTAGGGGGGGTGGGGAGGGAACCCACAAAAGTAGATATTTTGGAACTGAAGGCTCAACACGTTTTGATTAAATGTTCTTCATCCTCCTTGCCTGCCATCCAGAAAGCTCACTGCTTTCATTCCGAGTTTTCATAATTGCAACTTTTGACATTTTCTCTTTTTTCAGAATAACAAGTTTTATGGGGGCTGGTGCGCATTTTTTCCCCACTATTTTGCCAGATCTGAGTGGAATCTGACCCAGGCTCCACACTGACCTGCCCTGGTACCACCAAGAACACAAAAAGCAGGCTCGTGAAGTTTTCCCTCACCAGTTCTGTACAGAAGTGACAAATATGACGAATGTCAGTCGGGAAAGGATGCACTCTGGAGTCTCTGGGTACAACAGCATTGCCAAAGGACCCTGGTGTCCCAACGCTGTGGCTGTTCCCGTGCTTTCTCAGGGCACCTGAGTGAGTGGGCTTCCCCAGCCCTTTCTCCCCGCCAGCCCTCGGCACGGCGACACACGTTGGTGGGAATGGCTGTCGGCCACGCTCACGTAAGGACAAGCAAAGGGAGAAAAAACTGAAGTTTCTAGTGACACATTTAATAAAACAAATATTACACAGGTTATCACGGTGGGAGTGGCAGCCACTCAACACACAAAGGGGAGACCCACCACAATTAGCTTCAGCCCAGTATTGAACAGCAGACAGTGCCCACTCACAACATACAGAGTTGTGATACAGAGTTATCACAAGATGAACCTGTGCTATTTCCAACACTGAACACAAAAATACACCATGGAACAGAAAAGTGAGATCAGTTTTCTGGGGTCTGGCACACACCATCTTACACATGCTACCTCCTTTTACACCAGATATTAGCTTGCTATTGGAATTACCTGGTCTAGTTGGAGGTATCCCTGTGACTGCAGGGGGGTCGGACTAGATGACCTTTGAAAGTCCCTTCCGGCCCAGATGAATTCTATGATTCTACCCACCAAAGTCAAAGCATCAAAGACAAACTTCCCACTAAGCCAAAAGAATTCATCATGTTAAACTCAGTGGGACTGTTTGGCACAACACCGCAGTTGTGCCGCAGAAACACCCGCAGTTTCATTCCACTAGTCAGTGTCTTGTGTTGTTCAACCTTGGAAACATGGAAGCAGAAGAAATTCCATCCATGGAAGCAGGATTCACAATACACTGAATTTCTAGCCAACACCAAGCATGGCATCAAGTGATTTCACTGGCGCTAACTGGAATATTGCACTGGGAGCCAGACTGGACCTAACTTTCTGAATGCACAAAAAAAACCTCAAAACCACACAGGTCATGGCAGAGACATCTGGGTTTTCTATATTGACTCACAGTAAAAACTGATGTGCATAGCTGATTTGCCCTTTCTGTCCTCAAGTGCTCCATACACTTAAAAATACTATTTATGGCCAATTAAGTAAAATATACCTTGCTGAAATAACAGCCTACAGAAGACATTAGCAGGAAATTTTACGCAAAACTCTAAGTCTTAAATTGGAACATTCTAGGCAGTGCCAAGACTGTTCCATACTAGCTCACTAGATCAAATACAACCCCTACCTTTGTTACTTTTTGGGTGTTTTTTTAAATTAACCAAACCTGTGATCCACCACCACCGCATTCTGCCAAAATTTGTCTGACTTGAACCTGCTGCCAAGAACAGAACACCTGATCTTTGTAAAAGTACAGAAATTAAACACCTCTTTTCAAACAATAGTAAAGACACTTTTTGCAAAACACAGTCTTTGTGCTTCACAGAATGGAGTTAATGATGTAATTGCAAATTTAACACTCACATTGATCTTTTTTCAGAGACTGGATGCAGAGATCAGCCACGCTTTGAAGCTATCCTAGTTCAGCTGAGGTGAATGAATTTGATTTCTGTAAGACAAACAGAAATCTCTCTACTATTTGGCACCAGTTCCTTTCATTAGATACAATTCTTCTGCCCCCTTTCTCAACATGTAAATAGTATTTATCCAACCACACATGATGTGTGGCCTAATTATCACTCTAATATTTTTCAGGAAAAAAAAATTAATGTAATTAACAAGGAAATAAGAAACAAGCCCCCCTGCCCTGCATTTTTTTTTTTTTTCCAAATCAGGTTCAGTAGTAATCACAGTGGTTGGAAAGCGGTATTTTGATTCTTTGCCAGCACTTAATCTTAATAGATTTTGAAATTTATGGAATCTTTCAAAATAAAAATGTTACCACTTTTCTGGTCACTTTTCCTCCACACCCGCCCCCAAGTAATCTTATTATCTTCACAGTTTCCTCACCAAAAAAGATTTTTAGTAGACAGCGTCACCAAAAATCAAGCTAAAATATATAATTTTTCCTAGGATAAATTATCTGAAATAAGCACATGGCAAATCTAATCCAGGCCCTCAGGAAGCAGAGCCTTTGACGGGCACAGAAGGCAAAGGAGACCTTCAAGTACCCACAAGCAGGAAGAATGGCAGGAGAAGGTGGTGGAGAGACTTGGGCGGCTTCAGGAGATGAAGAGTCAAGCCAAGAGCTGACATGACCATTGTAGGTGTAACACCCCGAAGGGTTCGGAGCTACACACGCTCCTCAGGGTGCACCTCCAGCTGGGCACAAACACTCCTGCCCGCTCGCCTGCTTTTCCAGCCTAGGGTTTCATTGCCAGGTTCAGGTTAAAGGATTTCAAAGTTGAGCTGTAACTGCAGTACAAGTAAATTACGAGTTTCTCCTGAGGTCACTCATGGCAAGCAGGCTAAAGAACTGAAATTCCAGACTTTGTCAGTTCTGCTCAAAACCGGCTCAACATTTGTCCACTGCCTTTTAGGCTGTTTTTGCCCAAGTTTTGCATTTATGGCAAACCCTGCAAAGCGTTGTGGATTGAGATTATATTGTAATCAATCTTCACAGCACAAGTTTTCATCTACTCAGGACTTCACCTGGGTGTACCAGATGCTCTTCTGCACAGCAAATAGCACACACAGTGGAGGAAGAACATGCTTTTTAATGTCTACTATTACACAGACTCAAACCCTGAAATTACCATCATGATTCCTACTACTGTTTGATTTTGCTCTGTTCCAGTAGTTCATGTCCTCAAATCTTGAAATTGGGTATTTCAACTGCAAGAGGTTTGTCCTCAGCACTTCCAAATGGGCCAAACTGAGACATCTGGTGCTGGGGCTGGTCTGCCTGGACTCCTGTCTCAGAGGTGTTCCACCAGCCTGATCCCCCAGGTGTGAACATCCCTTCCCATTCCCACTGCAAGCCCAAGCCAGCATTTTATAATGTATTTTTAAGTAAGAGTCCTCCTTTGTACTCTTCCTTTCCCTAGTACAAGCACTGTCTGGGCAGAGCCTCCTACTCCTCATCCATTACATTCTTCACCTGCATTCCATAGCTGCATTGTGACACTCATCACTGGAAAGGATGGAAATCACGGTAACCACTTCTGATGGGGTTCTGAAATGGTAAAGGGCTGCTTTGCTCACCCTGAATATCACTGTTCCTTCCCCAGGCAGCATTCATTGTTATCTCCACATTAATGCCAAATACAATTAAGGGAAATTAATATGTAGGGAAGGAAAATAAATCTGGAAGGAAAAAGAAGTGATTGCTCCTGCCATTAACAACCAGTCTCCTGTTCCCAGCAGCAGTGACTGACCAGTCCCTCCCTTTGGGGCCACCAGAGATTTGCTCCTTCCTCTCCACTGAACTCTGATTTCAGGCATTTCTGGAGAAGAATAAAGCTATAATCAAATGCTTATGCAAAGTCATACTGTCACATTTAGGAAATAACTTGAGAACGTGCTTAATTCCAGGAATACCATGCCATTATCTTTTGAAACCTACACGTAAGAAACAGCTTTCTTGGTTCTGTTTTCACATGCGAAGATCGATAAGCCTGTCTCAGAGCCAGGCTTCCCCAGCCTCTACAAGAACAGAGGTTGGTGGCATCAGTCAGTCTCAAGGTCTGAGTCTGTTCTTACTGCAGACTACCGTAATTCTCCAGACTTCACTGACAATGGGAGCAAGCATCTGAGAGTTGAATCATCAGGAGAAAAAGAAAAGTTTTGGGATGTGCGGTTTGTTGCTTTGCTGGGGTTTGGGTGGTTGGGAGTTTTTGGGGGGTTAGCATCAAGAACTGCCTGTCAAGGAACACCTGAATGACTCTGGGTCCCTTGTATCCCACGCTGTAGGCAAGCTTTGTCTTTTAGAACAGGGAGGAGGTTTGAAAAATGTAAGTGTCTGTATGAGATTGGAGAATGTCTTGAAAATTTCGATCTAATCGTGCCCCCTAACAAATGCTTTTGCTGTCGAGTAAGGAAAAAAGAAAAAAGTGCTGTTTAAAATGTTTGATAATCTGACAAGGCCATAAGGCTTAATGGAATCAATGATTACACACAGATGGATGATTAACTCTCGAGGTTTAATGTTAAAAAAAGAGTGCTGGATTGCTACTTAATGGAATTACGCTGCCCATATGGAAAAGAACTATACCCTGACTATACCCAGAATTATGGAACAGGTGGTAGATCTGGGCAGGACTGCTTGGAATGCACAAAAGCATTCTGAACTTGTAAGTGCCAGAAAAAAAGAAAAAAGTCTTCCAAACTGTGTTAACTTTTCACGTCTCAGAATTGTAAATGGCAAAAATTAACAAAATGATCCTCAAAGCCCCTTGTTTCAAGAAACAATCCTAGCTGTAATATTGCCTGCACGCTGCAGCCTCGCAACTGTTAAATATACCATGTGTGACTAAGGAATGCTGTTGAACTTGCACATGACAGTAGGACTTCATCTACAGCTTCACATCCATGCTGGAGTCTGCTGTGCCGAGCCTGGTTGTGCACCAGCTCCAGAAAGCTCACCGGCCTCGGGGCAGCGGAGACCCAGGGGACAGTCAGCTCCCCCTGACCACATCCCACTCTCCACAGCAATTGCTTGCTCCGAAAGAATCCCAAGGCCACTGCTGTATCACTGTGCTCCACATTAAAGTATTGCCTCTTTTTCCAGAAAGAATCCTGTCTGATCCCATTCCTGCTCACAACTGTAACCCCTCCCCCACCATCCCAAGTGTAATCAGAGCTCAGTTATCTCATAGCCTTGGCTTCTATTGCTTGGCTGAGGGCTCTTGGGCTTGCCCAACACCTTGTGGCTCTAAGGAAACCCATTTAGGACAACACATCCAACTCTCCAAACCTGTTGTGGGACATAGTCATGAGCAGCATTAAAATCACCCTTTACAGGTGTCACTCCCGAAATCACCATCCTTGAAAAGATGATCTCTGTCTCAACCCCCACAGCAAGTGCCCTGCAGTCATCGTGCCTTTCTGGTTTTTGCTGCAAGCGCTGACTTTTGCCTTTTATTGCTTTCCCTGTACAAACCAGTGCACTGGGGTGTCATCTGGTGGCTCACCTACAGATCTCAGGAAGTCTCTCTGATAGTTCTTTCCTAACCAAGGTGGAAAACTGGCACTTTTAAGACCTTTGTTCCATTCCTGGCTTTGCCACAGACCCACCTCTCTTCTCTGTACCACGGCTGAAAAGTATTGTGTCCAAGGGAAGCAGTACCACCAAAAGCCTCTGACCACAGGCAACCCAGCCAGAAACCAGATCTAGGTCTGCAGCCCTTAGAGCGGAGACAGGGTGGGGATTAGAAGACAACAAGGGAAACCTATTGTAAGACCAATTTCAAAAGCAAATTTGGTACCTAGACATGCATTGTGGGCTCAATGAGCATCACTGATACATTTACATAATAAACAATTAAAATGGCATAGCTATGCAGAAGGGTCTACTTATCTTACACTAAGAATAGCTTGCTTGTTTAGTTCAAACAATTTCCAAAATGACATCAAATAGATTGGAAAGAAAATATTTTTAAGTGAAAATACAGTAGTCCACAAAATAATATTCCTAGGGAGGAGAAGGAACTTTAAATTCACACCTCGTTCTGGTAAAACAGCTCCATATGGAAATACCCAAAGTCACACTTAGGCTTTGCAAGCCCAGTTAGTAGAAAATTAGGCACTGCAGACTTCTAAATTAGGCTTCAGACTTCAACTCATTTCAATTTTGCGACTGCAATAAAAGGGGGTTGGCTTAATGTGGAGCGAGGTGGGATCCAACACCCCACAGCTGCTCTCCCCTTCCCCCAGCCCCTGCCAGCAGTAGGGGGTCCATCACCAGTCACCTCCTGCAGAGCCCCAGCCCCACCACTGAGCTCAGCACCAGTCTGGCCTCACCTTTGGCTTCCCAGCCTTCTACACAGGTGACATGGGCCATTTTCAGAGAGGATGAGCTCCTGCTACTTCCTCCCTCTGTAAACACTTGAAGGACCAGTTGTCACAAATGACCACTCACAATTTACTGAGGGTTCAGGTTTTTTCCATATAATTTATTCATGTTCTTCTGTAACCAAGGAAACAGAAGAGATTTTTCTCTCATCCAATGTTTCCTCTTAAGGGTTGGGTGTTTTTAATCCGTAGGGTCTAATAGTTGCTTAAAGCCGAACGCCAAATTACATCCAAAGAAGGGCAACATTTCAGACACAGATCGAGGACCAGTCTCCTTTCTTTCATCCCCTCTATCCCTCAGGCTCCCAGCACCCGTGGCTGCCCACTCCCGCCTCCCCCAGCTGGAGTAGCTGAAGGACAAGCCTTCCCAGCAAGCACTGTCTGCCTTCATCTGCTGGTCCCAGGTAGCACAGCACCTCTCTCAAATAAGGCACACTGTGCAGTCCCTCAGGATAACCTGAACAGGGAATTGCTCCCACACTCCCATTGACTAGATTTCTGATAGTTAATTTCTGACTTGGTTACTGCCCTCCTAGTTGTGAGGATGGCACCAGGTCTTTAAGAGGAGGCAAAGAACACGACAGAGGCAGCCACAGTGACAGAACAGAAAGTCTTCATTCTCTAATCTCTAATATGAAGGAATTCTCTAGTGTTAAGTCTAACAGAATCTAACACGACACAAGCCCAGCACTCACTGCCCAGTCTGACTGCTTCCGACTGAGACACCGGCTGTGCTACTGTGAGGCTACTTACTGAACCACCCCGAGAAACGGAACAACAACATGGCTTCAGAGACATGGCAAAAACTCGTAGGCAGAATTTAAACTTAAAATACCAGGCAGCTTTAAATGTGCAAAATACAGACCATTTGAGGCAGTAACTCATTTGGTTCTTACTATTCAGCAATTCTGATGGCAGTAACTGGCAGTAGAATTACTGTACAATGTCATCCTTATGGAACATAGGGTACTCTCAAGTTAAATTGGTGCTGCTTCTGTGCTGCCATTAAGATGACTTATTTGTTTCTGATTAATTAGGTTTCAGCTTCTTTCTTTTTGGCATTACATTTTCCTCCTGTTCAGTCTATCTGGACAGTCTAGGTCTGTGTTGGCACAGATCAGTCACTGCAATTCTGGATCAGAAATCTGTGGCTTTGATGAACCTGGCTTCTGGTTCCTGTCAATCTCTGCTGCCGAGTACCAGGAGACACACAGACACGCAGACTCACACGCGCACATACAATGCGAAATCTCTGCAAAGGAGGGGAAAAAAAAGGCAGCCGTGACAAGGTTGGCTTTTTTGGAACCACAGATAGGTGCCAAGTAAAGGTCCTAGCAGCTTGTCTGCCAAAGCTTAAGAAGCTACGGCAAACATTTGTCTCCTTGCTCATTTGAAGGCCCCATCGTCGCCGGAGCTCTGGAACAGGCTGGGAGGGGGACAGACCCTCACCGGTGGGAGCTCTGACTCCGGGGCAGCTACAGCCATCGAGGACCCAGCCATCGTCTTGGCACCAAACTCAGCTGAGCTCGCCCGGCTGCTGAAATCTCCAAGTCTGACACCGCTCTTACGCAGGGAGAAGAAACCATGAATGAGGCATTAAAACTAATGGAGTTGTAACAATTTAAGGGAGAGAAGAAGCCGAGGTATTTCACAACGTTCCATGGGAAATTATGTAATGCTTGGAAATTGTGCTCTTTTTTGGCAAACAATATATGGGGTCTCCAACGCGCAGATGGGAGAGCAGCTTATATTTAATAAAATAAAATTTGACATTCATGGCACATTATCATATACAGTCATACATTATGTATGATATAGACTCAGTATAGTTTACACACAGCCTAAACGTTTATCCTACAGATGGACAGGGAATTAGAGGGATAATAGCCTACATTATAAAAATGTTCCAAATGTGCACTTTTCCAAACACAACTTAGTGGAAAATCAGTTGGAAGTAAGGGACTAACCACAACACTTTGCAATTTCCATTTGCTGGAGCTCCCACCACCCTTCAGAAAGGATCCCAGCAAACAGAGGTGACAGAGAGAAGTCACGCTCTTTCAAAGTGTGGAGAGGACAAAAGGGATCTACGTGCAAATAGTATTTTCCAACAACCCTTTTACTCCTCTCGGTAAGGAAACCTGAACTGGCTGTTCAGTGCAGGTTTCCTGAGCAAGGGTGTATGGAAACCAAGCCCCAACCACCTCCTCTACCGCCCGCTGACACCCGCCTGCAGGTTTTCAACAACTTCCTCCCAGAGAGCTTGAAGTTTAAAAGGTTACTAAAACCTAAAACCAAACAAATCAGCTAAAAAGCTGCTGAGAAGCTTTCAAATACTTTTTAGGAAGAAAAAAACCTTGGCACCATAGCAACACCCAGCAATGAATTTCTGAGTGAAAATCACTTAGTCCCTCCAATGCCGGTAACTGTATGCTAGCAGAGTGCTCAACCCACCAAACTCCAGTCTGAGACCAAGCCCTAACCCCACGGACCTGGCCTGGCTATAGGCAACAAAATTAACAGCACTTTAATTATGAGACCAAGAGGCTCTTTTTTTAGCACCAGAAGGAAGCTTGACATCATGTCCTCTGTCTCCTTGTGAAACACAGCTCAGGCCCGAATGGAGTTGGTAACAGCCCTCTTGTAGTCACGGCTGGTGACCTGAGCGAGCCTGGCCTGGCTGGTCAGCACAGGGCTGCCCCTGCAGAGGACAGACAGCTCCTCAGTCTCACTGCCAGCACAGCCTACACTCCTACCATCACCTGTGTTACACCAGGCCACCTCTCCATCGCATTTTTTCCACTGCCTGAACTTTTTTTGCCAAGCCCAGTGGTGCTGTGAGAAAGCATTCAGCTGCACTGAGTGTCATAATCAAACATCCTCCTCACGGATTCAAACCCGGGCAACTTGTGCCTTGTGTTTCCCACCTTTTCTCTTCTGCTGTACTTGATCCTCTGCTGGTCACAACAGCCCCTTAGAAGCTATTTCCCCACTGAAAAGTTACTTACAAACCAAACCAGTCACTTCCCCTCACCTCCCTAGGAGAAAACAACAGATTGCAGATCCAAGTCCCTCCTTCCCAGCCTCTACACCAGTTCTCCCACTCTCCCCCAGTCTCCGCAGTGGGGGGCAAAGCCCTGCTCACACACTGCCTTACTTCGGGTTCCCTTTGCACGGGCTCAGCATTTGGGGGATGGAAGGGCCAACCCCCCCAATCCCAGCACCCCATGCTTATGTCAGTAGTCACCCTAAATCCCAGTCCCAAAACCACTAAAATCAACTTGGTGATAAAAGAGACAAAGTTTCAGTATATTACAAGTGTTTAGAGCAATGTTCAATGCAATAGCTCTCTCCATAATCATCTGTCATGAAATTTTAGACTCAAAGCTCAAAATTAATTACAAACACGAAACAAATCATGCTGTTAAAACATATATTATAAACAAATTATGCTCTCAAAATACGTAATTTACAGCCTGGAAAAGTAATTGATAAACCTAAAGTACTCACAAATAATTGCAAAAATGACAGGTCAAGTATTCACTGAGTGACCAACATATAAAACTAACCAGCACAAGACATAAAACATATAATCAGGGACTGCCACTCACTTTATCACAAACTGTAAATAAACCATCTGGGCTTTTTTTTTTTGGGTCTGAGTTTCAATACAGATGTCCCAAGACAGCATTTCTAAATGAGACCCCTCTATTTGTTAAAAAACTTCTCGACCTTCAGCTTGATCCACTGGCCGAGACATAGCATTAAAAAAAAAAAATAAAATAATTCAGTCATCACTTGTAAAAAATGAAGGCTGTAACAAGGACCTGCTTCATATCAGCTCATTAAACCCACCCTGATGTACCACTGGCTCCATCACTACACAACTACAGCGCA